>JAEIIJ010008622.1:0-26086 GCA_018904815.1 Drosophila ogumai | reverse complement strand
TACCTCTGTTACGTTACATATGTATATATCGAACCAATTATGTAAACACTATCTATAAACATTACGATCGAATGTGGGATACGAAAGGCAAAGGCGTTTGTCGTTGTATATCTGCAGAGCATGGTGACAACGAACTGGAGCTGGGCCACGACGAGATCCTCGCCGACGGCCTCATTAAGAAGGGCATCAAGGAGCAGACGCAGCTGGAGGTGGCCATCGGGGATGGCATGGAGTTTACGATACACGGCGACATGAAGAACAACAAGCCGAAGAAATCCAAATATCTAAATAACGCAACGGTAAATACAATTGATTTTATAGCGGAAATCTGGGCTTGATATAATGCGGGGAAGTACCGTAAATCGAGCCCAGATTTCCCGATAACAAAACAATCCGATACCGATACCGATAACGATACGTATAAGTATCGTATGTATTGATTTTGTGATTTGAAACCGATACAAAACCCGATCCCTTATATCCCCATACCCATAAATACTAACTAATATATATCTAAAAAAAAAACCAAGTACTACAAAAACAGCTACTACTACTCCACCTCCCCCCTCCTAATTCCCCCCCTGAAGAATACTTTGTTATTATATAAAAATACTTTCGTAACCGACAAGAGATTGACTTACCTTATTTGTTCGTTTCTCTTTTCCGTTCATTAAATTGCCACTTTTTTTCTTATATTACATATAACTGTCTCTATATGTGTACTGTTATGTGTGTGTATTCCACCACCCAATCAATCAAACCAAAATACCGAAACAAATATGATCAAAATCTCAACCAAACAACCAACCAACCAACCAACCAACCAATCCAACTGAACTCTGAACCCAACTGAAAAAAACAAAAAACAAAACTAAAAAAACCAACTAAAACACATGAACTGAAAAATATATATATAAATATATATATGTATAACCATAACTATAACTATAACTATACAGATGATTGGCAACTCAATTAACCACCAAGACAATAGACTGGAACACGAGCTAAACCATAGAGGTTTGTCCTTACAGGACGACGACACTGCCAGCATTAACTCATATGGTAGCCATAAGAATCGACCATTCAAGGACGAGAGCCACAAGGGCAGCGCCGAGACGATGGAGGGCGAGGAGAAGCGGGATGCCAGCAAGGAGGATTTAGGTCTCGACGAGGAACTGGACGAGGAGGGTGAATGCGAGGAAGGACCGCTCGATGGCGATATCATCATACATGCACACGACGAGGATATACTCGATGAATATCCAGCTGATTGCTGCCCCGATTCGTACTATAAGAAATTTCCGATCTTAGCCGGTGACGAAGACTCGCCGTTCTGGCAAGGATGGGGCAATTTACGACTGAAAACTTTTCAATTAATTGAAAATAAATATTTTGAAACAGCTGTTATCACTATGATTTTAATGAGTAGCTTAGCTTTGGTAAGTCAACTACAAAATCAAATTTTCAAATTTTCAAATTTTCAAATTCAATTCAATTGAGAAACAAAAAACCAACCAGACTCTCGAGACTATTGTTTGCCATTTGTTGTTGTTTAGATTGTTGCAAATTTGTGTCATTTGCTTTTTTAACCTCAGCTAAAAACGCAAATCATAGCTTGCAACAAATCACTAACTCGAAATTTTGTAAATTAAAAAACCAGAACCAGAAAAACCAATTGAAATTCGTAGTTAATCAAGTTAATCAATGCCTAAAACTTTACCAAAGTTGATTGCTTCATTTAACCCTCCTCAAACCGCAGAAAACCAAATTTTTAAGTTTAAAAAAACCCCAGCATAGTTCAGCGTAGACTTTATTCCAATTGGACTTGATTTTTGTTTTGACTTTCAGTCGATGGCAGGACTTGCCAGCGACCGGAAATGAACCCAAAATCACTTGTTATTCCCCACTAGGAGGAGTTAATAATAATAAAAAAAATATAAATAAAAACTCTACCTTAGCCAAGTTAAGCTTGCGTCTTATGCCCAGGCACATTCCAGTCAAACGGCTTGTGTCTTCGCATCAGCTCGCAAGCTTCAATTGTGTTCAAAGTTAGCCCTAGATCGTTTACCTAGAATCGAATAGAATCGAATAATAGAACTAGATGTAGACGCTTTGTGCGTATTATTTCAAGAATTTTGTCTTCAATTTCTTTGAAAATTTTTCTTTAATTGCGTTTGACTTTGATTTGTCCGCCCAACAAGAAGAACAAGATCAGAAAAGTAAAGAAAACAAAAACAAAATATTATATGCCAAAAGCCGCCTGTTGTACAAAGTAATACAGCAAGAAAGCTTTGGATATTTACATTCTAATACCCATTAATGTGTTATATAGCTTCTTATACTGCTTCTAGATAATTGTTATACTCGTACTCGTCTAATGTTACCTCATACTCTCCTCTCCACTCTATAACGCCAATATATGTACATGTGTCTTCTTCTATGAAAATACAACGATCCTGCTACGAATCTGCGACTCGCGACTCTGGTGGAACAACAGGCATTAGAAGATGTACATCTGCCACAAAGACCCATACTGCAGGATATTTTATACTATATGGACAGAATATTTACGGTTATATTCTTCTTGGAAATGTTAATCAAGTGGTTGGCGCTCGGCTTCAAAGTGTACTTCACCAACGCGTGGTGTTGGCTCGATTTCGTGATTGTCATGGTAAGTCCATCGGTTACCCAAGTAGAACGCTCCCCACTCCGCTTTCGGACCACACTCTCTCTCTCTATCTATCTATCTCTCTCTTTTGTGTTTGCCGAACGAACTTGAACTCAGAAAAAAAAAACCCAATCCGAAACAGAAACAAGAAATCAAATGACCAGTGACCTTTATTTAAATCCAGACTGACCCTAGACACGAAGACGTTTTAAGTTTCAGTTTTGCCTTGCCTTGTCCCCTTCTTCCTCAGTATAACAGTTCTCGAAGTCAGCCCTCGAGGCTGTACATTGAGTCCCCCGCTGTATGATAGACCAACAAGTAACCTCTAGTCAGTAACCTATAACCAAGTAACAAAGTAAAACCAGTAACCGTGTTAACAGTAATATCATAGGATAGCTTAGTTATTCACGATAGCTTAGAATGATAAGTTACCCATAGAGCCCATACCCTAGCTCACCTACCACCCAAAACTTTGAGTTTCGTTTTGAGTTACCGCCTCTAAACTGTCCGCCTCTCTGAACTCTGACCTGAAACCGTCTAGCTGTCGCTAATTAATTTGGCCGCGGTCTGGTCTGGCGCGGACGATGTCCCCGCCTTCCGCTCGATGCGAACGCTGCGCGCCCTGCGACCTCTGCGGGCCGTTTCGCGCTGGGAGGGCATGAAAGTAAGTAGCGTCCACCACATCCTCTGACTCTGTCTCCTTGCTCTGTTCTCTCTCTCTCTCTTTCTCTGTGTGTCTATGTGCCTCTCTATCTCTTCCCGAACTGACTTCCTAAATGTTTCTTTCTGTGTAACTTTCTCTCATTCGCATTAAATGTTGTGTATGTATGTGCGTGTGTGTGAGTGTGCGAGGTGTGCGTGTGTGCCAAATAACCAAACTAATAATAATAATGAATATCGTTGCTTCACCCGAACCTAAGTTATTTACTGCGGTTTTTAATATGGAAATTCAAGCCTGTAATTCAAAAACAAAGCATTTTAGCAATTTGTATACAGGATTTTTTGCAATTTTAAAATCCTGAACAAATCAACCGAAACCGCACTCTCTGTTTGGCAAGCGCTTAGCCGTTCTCTCTCTCCCATTTAACTGTTATATAAACACACACACACACTATGGACACACGCATTCAAGCTTCTGCAGTGTGTATGACAAAACTTCAATAAACAATTTTCTTTTCTACAACTGTTATACACAACATACATACATACCATCAATGTGCGTGTGTATCTAAAATTGGATGTACGTGGTTATTCTTCGCTCAATATATGTGTGTATGTGTGTGTGCGTGCGTGCGTGTGTGTTATACGCTACTATCCGTCCAAGCCGAATCGCTCACACTGCGCCCAGGGCAGCGCCATGCTAACTGTTATACCGGCCAGTTCTGTACATTCTCTGCTGCCTGTTGATGTATTTACCTCCACAAATGTATATGTATGTCCCCATCTACCAAATATACAATATATATAACAGTATCAGTATCCGTATCCGTATCAGTGTCCCCTTATCTACCCATACGTAACATTTATATATAAAACTACCAAATAAAGTAAACTATTTTCAACTCAGTTGAGTTGCTGCAGTGTATAACAGATGCTTAGTAGGCATTGTATCCCATTGCTGCTGTCGCGTGCTTCAGCTTTGTTGTACGCTATCCTTACATGTAAACAAGTAATCTAGGATCATTGATTGAACTATAGGTTAGTCATAGCCACATACCTATACATAGTTGTAATATACATAATAGTCATACGTATTTTCGAAAACTGGAGCTAAGAATATAAAAAGCAACACCCTCTTCGGTCAGCCAAATCAACTCTTATACGAAACGTATAAAAGCCCTGTGTATAAGTAGTTTGGTTCTAGCCATAGCTTAGCCATAGCTAGAGATACCATCCCCGAGAGCCCTTAATCCAATACTACGCCTAGATCTGTTTATATAGAAATAGTCTTAGATCTCCTCCCCCCCCATTTTTCCACTCGAACACAACGAATATGAATATGAACCAGAAATCCGGAAATCGGAATCTCCTACCCTCTTCACTCGCCCTCAATTTTTATAGTGGCACTAAAATATCTTAGCCTCCCTTCCCTCCCCCTGTATAGGGTTATGTACATACTATATATGTATATCCCGATGCAAGCGATCTTCGCAAAAAAAAAATATAATAAATAAGCAATAACCAGGGGCCCCAACTGCACTGCATTGTACAAACAATAAATATTTATAAAGCAATATTGTTATATTAAAAAAGAACAACTACTTCACGACGCTGAGTCGAGTTAGTGTATAGAATCGATATATCGTTTACTCGTATATGTATATATACTGTATATTCTCAACCACAATCAGTACAATCAGAAAAACCAGATCAAATGTCGAGAATTCGACAAATCGCTCATACGCAGTGGTGGCAGTGTTTTACTTAAAACAACCGACGCTCCAGTCGCGTCTCGTCTCGTCTCGTTTCGTTTCACACCAACTGATGTCGCTTGGTCTGGGCTAACTTTGAACCTTGAACCTAAACTGAACCTAAGTGGGCTCCTTCGGCTCTCCAGCAAACCAAGTGGGATCCCAAGGGATCCCATTAAATGAAAACTCCACAATAGCCACCCAATCGAGTCCGGCAGCAAAGTTTGAGCAAAAATGTGTCAACATAGAGACAGATCAAGACAGAAAATAACCAAAAGCCGAAAGCCATTTTCAATGAGAACCTAGTGATGAGGTCGCACCACTGCACAATGGACCCATGGAGGTCCATGCATACGCCCCGATACCCCCAAGTCCTGGCCTCCTTTCGCCAAATTCCAAATCAAAATCAAAATCAAAATCAATGTTTTTGTGTGTGTGTAAATATTAGAAGAGCTCTGTCAACATGTCTCATGGTTCATCTCGTCTCGTCTCGTCCCGTCGTCCCAGGCGTATGCATGCCGAATTCGTCCATTGTGAAGTTAGGTGCGGCTGGTGGTGCGAACTTTCGTTGTAGGAAGAGAAGAATCGTAGCCTTCCCCCGTCATCCCAGTCTGTGTTTCGTCGTATCAACAGGGCAATCTCAGAACTCCAGAACCCAGAACTCAGAACTCAGTAACCCCCTGATAGACCTACTACACACACTTCTAACTCGCTCTCGTTCTTATCTCTCCCATACCCTGAGCAGTATTCGTATCCCTAGCCTTGGATTGAACTGAAACTACTTCCAATACACACATCAAAAACCTATTGAATCGAATCGAACCGAACCCCCCTAAGTGTTGCCTCCGTAAACTACAAAACATATACGTATATCTGCATATGTGTTAACTTGTTTTGTGTGTATGTGTCTACGTCTATAAGTGTAACCACCTATGTATCTGCCAGAACTATCTATATATCTACTATATATAAAACTCTACTCGTACAAACTATATAATCTATCAACTATCGTACAGTAGGCTATCGTTTAAGAGCCCCCCCCCCTTTCCGTCTAAGTCAGAACAGCGTAACAATAATTACATATATGCAAGTAAGTTCTACGAACCCCGTCTAGGGCCCCCGCCCCTGTTTGCAACGCCCCCTCCCTTATTTTTCTCGAGCAACCAACCGGCGCCAATGAAACCCCTTAAAGCTTGTTTTCAGTTAGACAGACAGACAGAACCAAAAAGAAAAACTTAAAACTTGAAACTCCAAAACTAAAAAGAAACCCCAAACTTGAAACTAAAAAAAAAAAAAAAAAATCAAACAAACACCGAAAAGAAAGAAACACTTTTGCTTTATTTACCAAGAATCTCTGTATTGCAATTTTATATGTTAAAACTTGGCACTATTCGAACTATATCGAAACTAGGTATCGCTTATCAACTTCGTTGCTTCACTTGTTGGAGCTGGTGGTATTCAAGCCTTCAAGACTATGCGAACGTTAAGAGCACTGAGACCACTACGTGCCATGTCCCGTATGCAGGGCATGAGGGTACGTACTTTCCATACATACTCGTAACAACCCAATACCAAAAACCAATACCAAATCAAATCAAATCAACTCGAATTCAAAAAACCACAACCGAATAATACCAAACAAACCAAACAAAACAACTTCATCAATCAGTATCAATAACAGTATCTGTATCAGTATCAGTATCAGCATATCGCAAATCGTATATCAAACCAGCTAATAGCGCCCAATTCCATCACGACTTACTATATACTGTCTAACCCGTGCTCGTGCTCGTATACATTAGCCATTCATGAAACTAACAGCAACCGATATTTCAAAAAATACCTAGTGAAATTTGAAAGTAGATTTAACCATTTGTATGGTTTATCTGTTTTTTAATCTTAAATAATAAACCGTAATCCGTAATTGATTGACTGATTAGATGATACTTACTACTTACTATTTACTCGAAATCTCTCTCTCATCGATCAGCCGAACACGAAACACACTCCAAGTACTAGAGTTAATTTTAGCTATTGTTAATCGTTACTCTTATATTTATTCGTAACCTTAATTAGACAAACGTTTTGCCTTGCCACACACAAGTTGCGTCTTGCTCGCTCTCTCTCTCTCTCTCTCTCTCTTTATATCTATTTCGCTCTCGCTCGCTCTCTCTCTCTGTCTCTTTCTATAATCCACATATCTCGCTCTTTAGTAAGCAACCAAGAAATTCGCTTAACCAGCTTAAATCTCGACTTTGGACTCCCTTTGCCTGCCTGCCCAGCACTGTAGAAACCGACCGACCGGATCTATAGATCTAGATAAATACTATGCCATCAAATTACATCAGTTTTGACTCTACTCGTACTTAGCCCATCTCATCTAGAGTCATGTACTTAGTCCCTAGTTTAAGTTAAATTCTAGCTCAATTTCCAAATATACTTTAATTACTTCCAAGTTGAACTTGTGCCTGCTTGCTTTTTCCTCCTCTCTCGCTCTCTCTCTCTCCCAATAAACCGTTATGCTATGCTGTTAATCGTTATTCATGTATATGTAGTGTTGTAAAGTAAACTGCGCCTTGACGCACGCTGCCTGCCGCTAGTGTTAGTGAACACCAAGACACACACATCATAAATCCCATAAAACGCTCATATATTTATATGTAGATAAAAGCTATTCATCCAGCACTCACCACACCGTACCATACACACGCACAGTACCCACACTCACCACACATCTGTACATCACATCTAAGTATAAGGCCCGTCTAAGTATTTACCGATATAAATATATATATATATATAATCCTAACTGACTAAATAACTCTCTGCATTTATTGTATTATATTCTATCCCCTCTCCACCGACACCCTCGCCTCGCCTTGCCTCGCCTCGTATCACCCATACACCCAACCAACCAACCAACCAACCAAAATCCATCGATAACTCAACTCCCAATCATCATCGACGTTGCCAACGACGACCCCAATCGATCGGTTATCGGTCCAACCGATCGACCAATCTGAAACCATCCAAAACTGCAACAAAAAAACCAAAAAAAAAAAACCAAACCAAATCAAATTCAGGTCGTCGTTAATGCGCTGGTACAAGCTATACCGTCCATCTTCAATGTGCTATTGGTGTGTCTAATATTTTGGCTAATTTTTGCCATAATGGGTGTACAGCTTTTTGCTGGAAAATATTTTAAGGTACGTGCCATATGATTCAAACTAAATCCTGAACAAAAAAACAAACCAAGAAACCGAACAAAAACAAAAAACCAAAAACCAAAATAAAAACAAACCAAACATAATCAGATAGGCCCAAGATCGGAGGTAAAACGAATACAAGCCAGATTCTTGTACTCCTTTCGCCTTCCAAGCAGCCTTCGATAATTAGCAATAAATGATTCAATTAATCGAATTGATCGAAATCAAACTTGAAAGAAATGCGTATCTTTGCATCTATTTTTCGTAAATAGTTGAGTTTCAACACGATTCGAAACGAAAAGTTCAGAGCTCTCGCAGACTGTACATAGAATCTGAAATCCAGAGCAAGAATCTGAATCGAAATATAAATTGAAATAGAAATCGATATCTGTATCCAAATCCCTATCGTAATCTTAATCAGCTGCAGAGTCCGATTCAGCTTGGGCATGCTTATCAAGCGTTATATAACTATACGAGTATGCGACCTTGCAAAAGTTGCTGCACTAAAAAAAAAACCAAAACAAAAAACAGTTTCTTAGAACACTCCTTAGCTCTAGCCTTAGTTAGTAATTTGCCTTTTGCACCGGTACATCAGTACAGAGCAGAACTATACAGCCTAATCGAACTCTAACTAATCCAAATTAGTTCAATATAAGCCAAGCTTTTCCAATAACAAATAGTCAAGAGGCCACAGGCCCTGCTAATTAGCTGCTCAACACAAAACACACAGAACACTTGACACTACAACACATAAGACACACCAACAAATTAGTTAGCAAAAAACTAGCTATAGTGCTCTATGTAATCTACCTGCCCCTATACATATATATATATATCTATTACTATTCCTATCTATATGTAAAATCCCGCATAACTGAATTACATTTTTCCGACATCAACTCGATAAACAAAACCAAACCCCATCGACGCCGACGCACTGATGACCTGCAACCTGCAACCTGCAACCTACAACCTGCATCGATAAACAATCGAATATCGAATCATCGAACCACAGTGCGAGGACATGAACGGCACGAAGCTCAGCCACGAGATCATACCAAATCGCAATGCCTGCGAGAGCGAGAACTACACGTGGGTGAATTCAGCAATGAATTTCGATCATGTAGGTAACGCGTATCTGTGCCTTTTCCAAGTGGCCACCTTCAAAGGCTGGATACAAATCATGAACGATGCTATCGATTCACGAGAGGTAATGTACAACCCTTGCAATCCACACCCACACACAAATCACTTCAAGTCCAACTCCACACACGCATCAGACTGCATTTATGTTTGCCAATGCGCTTTGCCAACCAACCACAAAAAACCAAGTAAACCGAGTAAAGATATCAATATATAGAGCAGAAAACCGCTGAAACAAAGCTATATTGCAAACGAATAGTTAGTTTATACCCATACATACTGTAAATGTCTAGCCAATATGTCGATTATCTCAACCCAAGTCCAGTCTATGATACTTTTTATTAATCAAACAATTTTATCTATAACTTTTTTCTCTTTTTTATATATGATCAACAACAAATCTACAACAACTACAACAACAACACCACTCGACACTAACATCAACAAACAACAATGAATATGGTAACACCACTCAAACCCAACTCTGGCCACACTCCACAACCCCACAACAACAACAACAACACGAGCAACACTAAAAATGATCCATTCACAAAAAAACAAAAACCAAAATGAAATGAAACTGAAACCCGAAAAACCGAAACCGATGATGCCATGCCACAAAATTTCCCTGTCGAAACGCAAAATTCTACATCGACTCTGCTGCTATCGATCGATATCGACTGGGCCAAAACAATCGATAACAGGTGGACAAGCAGCCAATTCGTGAAACGAACATCTACATGTATTTATATTTCGTATTCTTCATCATATTTGGATCATTTTTCACACTCAATCTGTTCATTGGTGTTATCATTGATAATTTTAATGAGCAAAAGAAAAAAGCAGGTGGATCATTAGAAATGTTCATGACAGAAGATCAGAAAAAGTACTATAATGCTATGAAAAAGATGGGCTCTAAAAAACCATTAAAAGCCATTCCAAGACCAAGGGTAAGACAACAACAAAATACAACAAAAAATATATATACCATAAATAAAAACAAAATAAATAATAACAAAAGAAAGAAAACCCGAAAATATATACTATGAAAAAGCTATATAAACCGAAACAAGTATTAATATACAAAAAATAAAATGAAACAATAACTTAATAAATCAAAGTAAATACCACATTTATTACGAAAAAATAACACCCAAAATCTCCCAAGAGGGGCATCATAACTAGAAAGTCGTACACCCAACTGTGTCGCTTTATCCAAGTATTATTTCTCCAAGTTTTTTAACTTGAACCTCAACAGAAATCAGTTTGATGCCCCATTAATGAACACTAACATAACTAAAATTCCTTTATAACGAAACAATAACAATAATATAGTATTATTTAGGACTGAAAAAAAAAGTAATAAAAGATCAAAGAATAAGATTTTGATCGCGTAATCTGTGCCAATCGTATCCGTATTGTATATATAACATTTTGTATATATGATAAACTTTTTTCTATGTTAACTTGTATTGAATAAACACCGAACTGTGCTACTACCGAAAGAGACTGTTAGACAAGACTACCGTACCGTAATTATGATTTTACAATGACAATCGAAATTGTTAATGATTATGTTATGGTACAAAATCGATAACTGTTATATTCATTGATTAGTACACGATTAGGTAACTATTATACTGTTATACTGCTGTACGGGACAGGACCCTCGACTTATACCCTTTTGCAATCCGTTGAGTATATATCTACTAGCAAACACATATCTACGTACGCGCGTATGTATGTACATATGTGAAAGGCCCTGTTCTCTAGCAATATTTTGTCAAGTTGATTGATGGATCTTTGAAACAAGAAAAACAACAACAACAACAAGAGAAACAATGCGAAAAAGAAGAAGAAAAGAAAAGAAAAGAACAAGAAGAAAGCAAGAGAAGGCAGCGCACCAAGAAGTCGAGTCTCTGGAATGGCTCCCGTGGTGTGTGTGCGCGATAGAGAGAGAGATATAGCACGCCACTGTTGCCATTGAGCGACTCCTGCGAGTGCGAGTGCGACGACGATGTTTCGCAAACATACCGTTTTCTTACTCTCCACTCCTCTAATACTTAATTTCCACTAGCTGTATTTAAGTATTGTGTCCGTTTGGTTCGTCTGTACTTAAACATTTTTATGTCTGCCATAATTATCCGCTGGACGATCGATCAAATTTCAAATTCCAAAAGCAAAGCAAAACTACAATCTCTATATATGTATATACCTATCGCAACACCTCCTACTTAGATATGGCAACCAATGCATGTTTCTTTACTACTACTACTCGTACTCCTAACCTCTGGATGTGTACATAGCATACATCTTGGCACGTCTCTCTTTAATCTCTACTTTACTCTGGGCATGTTTAGTGATAGTCACAGAACGATATACCTACGAAATACGATAAGAAAATGTCAAATTAGGAACTCGAAACCGGAAACTAAATCGCAATCGAAATCAAAATTAAAAGCGAGAGGCAACGGCTAGCGTCTGGCATGCTGACGGAGGAAAGAGACAGACAGACACACACACACACACATCAGACCGAGACTGACTGCACGTTTCTCGCTCTAACTCCATGAATCTGTGAAATTGTAAATCTATAAAACTGTAAAACTGTAAATGCATCTGTGTCTGTCTCTTGGTATGCCGCCTCGTGTAGTGTACTCTCTTACTTAATCGATAACCGATAACCGATGCAATTGAATGAATGTTACTTACTAGCACACTGAGTCACTGTTTAACAATGTTACCCAACTACTGTTATACTGTTATACGCCTACTCTGTACGTCTGCAGGTGCGCGGCGAGAACGACGCTCCCCAGAACCTCATACCATGGAAAAAAGTTTGCAATTGGCACAGATCTACAAACGAAACGTAATTTATATATATATACTATATACAGACAAGAACCCAATCGAAATGGGGAACAAGTAAACCGATAAACCGATATATAAATAAAACATAATACATATATATAATAATGCAATCAACTGAGATGAAAACTCTGATACCATACTATATATCTATAACATAATTATAAGCAAATTCGACGTATTTAACCCAATGTACTCATACGAAACTCTTCTATTCCTTTCTCTCTCTTCTCTCCAATGTGTTTTGGCGGTGTCCAACGATTGCTTTATGTTTTCCATATCCGTCGTATCCGTATCCGTATCCGTTACGTTACGTTTTTGTTAACCCTCTTTACCGTTATAATTTGATATTGATTTACATTCTACCTCTATTCCAGTGGCGACCACAAGCAATAGTCTTTGAAATAGTAACCGATAAGAAATTCGATATAATCATAATGTTATTCATTGGTCTGAACATGTTCACCATGACACTCGATCGTTACGATGCGTCGGACACGTACAACGCGGTCCTTGACTATCTCAATGCGATATTCGTAGTTATTTTCAGTTCCGAATGTCTATTAAAAATATTCGCTTTACGATATCACTATTTTATTGAGCCATGGAATTTATTTGATGTAGTAGTTGTCATTTTATCCATCTTAGGTAAGTAAACCGATAATCAATTTCCAAATTAAACCCCACCACAAAACCCCCAAAGACCGTTCCAAAATAGCCAAACAAAAAAAATCAAAATAAAAAGTATGCAACCATCGACCCCAAAGCTCCAAAAAAAACTCCAAAAAAACTGTTATATATTTTGAATTCAGTTCAATGATCCTCCACTCTCTCTCACTCTACCTTCGATTCCGATTCCGATTCCTCCATGCATTATGTGCTATGTGTGTGAATATTTTGATGTTACCAACCTGTCTGTCTCTGCAACAGTACGCTCCTCTTTCTCTTTAACCATACTTTCTACTAACTCTAATTACTAACTGTTCAATTGCTAATTTGCTGTCGTAATCCTAATGCGTAATTCCGTTGTTCGATGTTGATTCGTATTGAAGTCCAAGTCCCCCAAAAGATCCCAGCAAAATAAGCAAGCAAACATCCAAACGTAATCCCCACCTCCCCCAACCGATTTGTTGTGTACAAAAAAAAAAAAAAAGTTTGTGTACCGCGAGTGCTCATACAGAGATTACGGTCACTGTATTATACGATCACGATCACTGTATGAGCAGCTCCATGTTGTTGTGCTTAACGTATTCCAAGTTATGTTTTTGTTTTCGCTTTTGAAGCGCTTGCCACTTGCCGAGTTAGCTAAACAAAAAAATTGTGTTAAATATTATGATATTTTTAAGCTTTAATTTATATTTTAAAGATTTTTTAAATTTCAAACAAAAATTTGTTAATTTTTTCAATATTAACATTGTCAAAAATTGCTAAAAATTAAAATTAAAACAGCTTAGTTCTAGCAAGCAGATTTATTAACCTCATCAAAACTAAATTTAACATTTTTTTAAATTTCGATTTTACCAAAAAAAATCAAAAAACAAAGAATTACAATTCTTACAATATTTTATAATGAGTTAAAATTGTAAAAAAAAATGTAATAAAATATTTTTAAAATTTATAAGCTTGGTTTTTAGATTTAAAAACATAATAAAAACTAAATCATTTGTTGCAAATATACAAAATCAAGTCAAATTTAGCTCAAAAGGCAAGTGTGCAATCGATTAATTATTATTATTGATAAATATTTTAATTGTTGTTGTTGTTACTACCAAATTTGTATGTAAAATAAGTAAATCGATGTTGAACTCTTTATTTTAGCCTAAGTTGAAAAGTAAACGTAAGACATTGCAATTGCAATATTGGTGTTGATTTTACTGTAATTTCCAAGTAATTGTTGTCGTTCGTTGCTGGCGTTAAATTCCAAATATTTTTCGTAATTTTGCCCATTTAACTTTCTATATACTTTTTCGTTGATATTAAAAATACAAATTGACCGATTTCCCAGGAAGTTTGTCTTTAAATTAAAATTGTATTTGTATTTAAGCTTCCTTTGGGCCCAAAATTCTAGGCCTGATATTTTTAATAATTTTTTCTTTTGCAATATTATTTTTTGGTTTTTTTTTGTTCCCAAACTACAATTAAGATTTCAAAACAAAAAAGAAAAATAATGAAAATTGCGTATACGTAAGCACACAAAAGAACGAACAAATGGAAATAAATAGAACCAAAGTCGAGTTGGAAAACTCCGAAAACCCAGGTGGAAATTGGCTATTGGAGCAAACGAAACCAGATAATACCAAGAAAAACGAGCACCACTAACCAAAAATACAGAAAAAAACTATACAAAAGATGGCTTAAAATATGCTTTACTACATTGACCAATGCAACAGAGAGCCTCCTTTTTAACCGTCATCTCCCAGCCGAGTGCCGGACGTTAAAAAGGATGCTTCCCAATTCATCTGCTGCTGTTGAAAGTGTGAAACCCCAATTCGAATTGCGCCCAAAAAAATATTTTGTCTAGCGAAAGACCCCCCTCCCCAGAAACCCCAAAACCCAAATCCAAACTCCAAACCCAGAACCAAAACCAAAAACCAAAGCTAACCCCCTCCAAAAAAAAAAACGGAACCCAAACAAACCGATCGTATTGCGTTTCCTTACTTGTACAAGTTTTTCGTTTCACTTTTGGAATACTTCCTTAATACTATTAATAATATTAAAAATAATACTAATAATGTTTGTGCGAGAGAAGCTTCAAGTAAACCTTAACTATTTAAGAGCTGCGAACCTTAACTGTTGCTTACGCTTCTTTTATGTCCTTTATGTTAATAACTACTACTACTACTCGCCAGGACTCACGCGTGCCCAACTTGTTCTCAAAGCGCACTTTTCGAAAATCTAAACTAAATCAAATCAAAACCAAACAAGAACCTAAATGCTTTCCAATTTATTTCGAGCGCCTCTAAGTATCGCTTCCTTAAGTATTTTGGCTTCGATGTTGCGGCAGTCGCAGAGTGATATCCTCATAGACGAATATATTAATACACGCTTCAAGGCAAACGAAAACAAACCAAAAAAACCCAAAAAAAAAACCCATAAAATCAGGGAAAACAGGAAGACAACTTGAACGAAGTACGAACCGAACGAGACTCCCTTAGCTTTTGTAAATGCAAAATTTCTTAAATAACAAAATAACATGAAATAACAATGAAAGAAATCTATAAAGAAAAGCAACTGCTAAAACACACCACACTTACTTACACACTTACACACACGTTTAATGGCTTGCACAGAACAAAAAAGAAAAAAAACAAAACAAAAACGAAAAACAAACGCATAAATCAATGAAATATTTTCAAAGCGAAAATAAATATGTTTCAATCACACAAGATTCATTCAGAGTTAGGTGTCAATGGGCATTCCACAAGACTCTGTGCGATTGTCGGTTGCATAACTCTGTTTGCTACTGCCCGGTATTGCGCCAACTGGGGGATTCCCCAGCAGGATCCAGAGCAGGATCCACATCCGAGACCCGCTCTGAGGGCGGGGCCCCAGCCAGGACAACGGCCATGCGGACCGTCTTAGCGCGCGGAACCGGCAAGGCCGTTGAACTGGATCGGACCAATGGACCCAACGGCAAATCCAGTGATCCACAGATCCTAGAATCCAGCCCTTGACATAGCATATATGGTAGAGTCCCCCTGCCGATGGGTCCCGCCCGCACAATAATCTGGCCCTACGATATTCAAATTTGCAAGGATATACCGCGGCACTAGCCTGAATCTTCTTAATGGTTTTGGTCCAATCTACAATGGAGATTATGTACTTTACTATGAACGTAGTAAAAAGCATACAACTGTGTATAATCTATAGATCTGTATGAGAATATATATAACATATATAGTACCTCCCAGGCCATTCCCCCATAGTGCGGGACTTGAACCCAAACCATCCCCCACAATCCCCACCCGAACTTACCTTCCACATAACTCTTTCTAGTCTAAGAAGCTTTTCCAACTACTCTTACTTCCTTTTGAGTTGTCTTTTCCACTTGTCTTGTTAAGCCTTAATCGGGTATCAGAGAGTTTAGATCAGATTTCTCGAAAAAAAAAAGTCCTGCAACTAGTTCGTTCGACCCAAAACCCTGTAGCCCTCCGCTCATTGCCCATTGCTAGAGCGCATTTCGTTGCCATCAGCCGACAAAAACAAAAAAAAAACAATCGAAAAATATCGAAATCGATAAAAAAACAGATTAAACCAATGAACATTTTGATTCTTCAGCGGGCAGGCGAACGAACTTTGCAGTGTATAGTTATTTGGCACATATAAAATATGCTGCGGATTATCGCTAAAAGAAAACGTAACCAAAACATGCATTACAACAACGACAAAAAAGAAAACCAAATTCTTTAGACTAAAAAAATAAATATATATCGATATAATGGAATCTTTGATTCGATCGCTGTCGCTGTTTTGCTGCTTAAAACCAACGCCAAGATCGCCTGCTCCTGCTCCTGCGCCAGCTGCTCGCAAAAAAAAAAATATAATAATAAAAACAGCCAAAGGATATCGACTACCGAGCGACGCTGCTTACTACTCTTACTCTGTTAACCGCCAGTTAGCCGTTAACCGTTCAGCGTTTACCATTAACTTTTAACTCTAACCTTTCAAGTTTTCAGTTATTCGTTTCGTTTCGTTTCGTGTCTCTTTTGATTTTTGCGCAGCCTTGACAACTCCTTGATTTGATCTAGGCCAGCTGTAAAATCGTTTAAACTTAAAGCCTATGTGTTAACTGTACCTGTAACCCCCTAAAACCCGTTAACCGTAACCCGTAAATGTACATTGACTGTATGTAAATGTAATTGAACTGTATTGTATCCCCTGACCTCTTCATGTTTTCTTTTCTTCGTTTCGTTCCGCCTGTTTATGTTTATGTTTTTGTTGTGTGGCAACTGTACCCCCGTATGTTGACTTTTGTCGCAACTGTACATATCACACTTTACTTTTGCTTTTCCCTACGTGTTTGTATATCCTTAATGTCTCTCTGTGTGCGTGTGCGTGTGTTGTGTGTGTTTCTCAGACGTTGGAGAAGATGGAGGAGCGGAGCGTGTCGACACCCTAATGCTTTCCATATTTCAGCTATGTCGAGTGTTTATGGTCGTATTTAAACCCAACCTTAACCTTAACCCTAACCTAACATCCTGAGTCCTTCCACTGATTCCTGATTGCGTATTGTGTGATCTGTGTGATATGTGAAACTCAACCGGAAATGATTTCTCCCCCTCCACCCGCATTCCGCTGCTAAAGGTCTCGTACTGAGCGATATTATCGAGAAATACTTCGTGTCGCCGACCCTGCTCCGTGTGGTGAGAGTGGCGAAAGTGGGCCGTGTCCTGCGACTGGTGAAGGGCGCCAAGGGCATAAGGACATTGCTATTCGCGCTGGCCATGTCGCTGCCGGCCCTGTTCAACATCTGCCTGCTGCTGTTCCTGGTCATGTTCATCTTCGCCATCTTCGGGATGTCCTTCTTCATGCACGTCAAGGAGAAGAGCGGCATCAACGATGTCTACAACTTCAAGACGTTCGGCCAGAGCATGATCCTGCTCTTTCAGGTAAGAGGCCCAGCCACAATTCCGTTGACGGTTTATGTTGTCTATTGTTGTTGTCGTTGGGTGATGTTGCCACGACCATCCGAGTGCTGAAATCAAGCTGCAATTCGAAATCGAAAGTTCACATATCGGCATCCAAATCGTACCGAGATAACGATAAGAAGCAGCGAACGAGCTCCACGGCTGACCATCGATCGGCGACGCTCTATCGCTGGAGTCTGGGCGTCGATCGATGGCCGGAAACGGAAGTGGCGCCATTTGTTTCAGTTCAGTGGCAACATCACAATGTTGATTGAAGCTGCGGTAGTTGTTGGTAAAAGCTAAATTAGTGCGATTTTTTGATTAACTTTGATTTCATTAAATGATACCCTTCAATTTCTCCAAGCAATTGGTTTTTTTTTGTATTTTTTTATAAGAAACCCAAGCCCCTCTTACGTTGTCTGTACAAAGAACCGCCTTAACAAACCAATACGATTTATTTCCGTCTTACCAGCTTCCATTGATATTATTTTAGCGCCTTTTTCTTTCTTTATTTTTTCCCTTCTTTTGTTGTTCTTTTTTCAAAACAATTTTGAGTCCTTCGTATCTGCTTCTCTGTATACGCATAATTTTTAGTCATTTGTACAAAAAACAAATCTAATTCAGCTCTTTCAACAAACACCAAATGAAATGTTGAGATTTCCTCAAGACACCCCTCCTCTAACCCGAAAACAACTAACCCCAAATCACCAACCAAAGTCTAAAAGAAAAAAATGCAAAAATGCAAGGCAAACCGAATAGATTCGATCGAAAGATCCCCAGGGAACACGAACCCAATCCCTCTCTCTTTCTACATTTCCACCTACTCTATCTCCAACTCTATCTCTTATGTATAAACCCAACTTAAGCTATCCAACACTTTCCATCTAGTTTAACCCTTCTTTGGAGTCCTTCGACTCTGCGAGCTTTACAAGAGAACAAATGCGAACGCTTGCTACGCTTGCCGCTTTGAGTCCTTTCTAGTTTTTCATTTTTTTTTTCTTTATTGCGGGGCTAGCTAGAGTCCTCCGCAATCCCATTCCTTATTGACCGCCTTGAAAGTGCCCATTTCGACGGGGCCAAGGCGGGATTTTTGAATGGCTTACCATGCCCTCTCTCTCTCTCTCTTTTAAAGCAATTAGCTTGGCCCAAAAATATGAAAACGGGTCCCAATCAAAGCAAAAGCAAAAGCAATTAAAGCCAACTATTAGCCGTAATGCGTGACTACCACACACTCAATGTATAATTACTAACTATAGCCGTAACTGTACTAACCACCTACCGTATGCCATAACTAAATAGTTTGCTTAGACCAGCGATCCCGGTGAAGAACGTTTGACTAATGATGACTCTTCTTGTTATTGTATCTTCTGTCTTAAACTTCTCTCTCTCTCTCTCTCCCAACCGCCCACACACGAACACACTGAAAAAAAATACAAACAAAAAACTCCAATTACCCAAATACCACGAACGAACGACCTGACATGCATCGATAACTAACAATCAATAACTATCGATGCATCGAACCATGCCCAACCGATCGCACAACTGCCAATTTCCATGATTTGTTATCGATTATTTGCGATTGCAAAATTGATAAATTCGAATCCGTATCCGGGATGATATCCCCTGCTCCACCTTCCCCCGTTTACCTTCCTTAAATATCCCAAAATCCATCCCCCCAAAATGATTCCCAACGAATTACTACTGGCAGATGTCGACGTCAGCCGGTTGGGATGGTGTACTGGACGCCATAATCAATGAGGAAGCATGCGATCCACCCGACAACGACAAAGGCTATCCGGGCAATTGTGGTTCAGCGACCGTTGGAATAACGTTTCTCCTCTCATACCTAGTTATAAGCTTTTTGATAGTTATTAATATGTACATTGCTGTCATTCTCGAGAACTATAGTCAGGCCACCGAGGACGTGCAGGAGGGTCTGACCGACGACGACTACGACATGTACTATGAGATCTGGCAGCAGTTCGATCCGGAGGGCACCCAGTATATACGATACGATCAGCTCTCTGAATTCCTGGACGTGCTGGAGCCCCCGCTGCAGATCCATAAGCCCAACAAGTACAAGATCATATCGATGGATATACCCATCTGTCGCGGCGACCTCATGTACTGCGTCGACATTCTCGACGCCCTCACCAAAGACTTCTTTGCGCGCAAGGGCAATCCGATCGAGGAGACGGGCGAGATTGGTGAGATCGCTGCCCGTCCGGACACCGAGGGCTATGAGCCGGTGTCCTCCACCCTGTGGCGCCAGCGAGAGGAGTACTGTGCCCGCCTCATCCAGCACGCCTGGCGTAAGCATAAGACGCGAGCCGAGGGCGGTGGCGGTGGCGGTGGCTCCTCCGATCAGGAAGGTGGCGGCGGCGGCGGCGGCGATGATCTGGGGGATGCCGCCGATCATACGGACGCAGCAGATCCCGATGCCGAAATGCCCGAAGCGGAGGGTAATAACGGTGCGGATGGAACAGAAGAAGGTGCCGCTGGAGATGGTGCCGCCGATGCCGAGGGAGAGAGCCATGTAAATAGTCCGGCTGATGCGGCAGCGGCAGCGGCAACGGCGGCAGGAACGGCTGGTGCCGGCAGTCCCGGTGCGGGCAGTGCCGGTAGACAGACCGCCGTTCTCGTGGAGAGCGACGGGTTCGTGACCAAGAACGGCCACAAGGTGGTCATCCACTCGCGATCGCCGAGCATTACGTCGCGCACGGCGGATGTCTGAGCCAGGCCTCGCCCCCCCCTCCAAGATGCACGCGAGTATTAGCATGAGTACGTGTTGGACGTTGCCAAGAGCTGCTACACGTGGCATGTGGCATGCATGCCGCGGCGTGTGGCAACAGTGAGCTAACAACAACAACAACAACAACAACAAGGAGAACAACAAGCATAATTTTCTGCTATATATAATGAAAGTACAACAAATACAACAACATCCAAACAAACTGAAAAACAAAAATGCAACTCAAAAGCCACATCATCCCCCAAAAACGATACCATCCTCCAGTCAGCAGAAGAGAACACACAACCCGGAGAAGAGACCCAGGAGTCAACCGAGTTATCCACATTTCCCCAATAACCAGTATGTTATATATCCTACATTATATTTTTTTTATTACGAGTCAGCAACCAACAATCATACTTAAGCTAATCCGAAATGTCTAAATAATTTGTAAGCAGCTCGTAGTTCAAATCGATTTAGGCGTTTTCCCAAAAAAACCAAAAAAAAACAATTACAACAACAAACTATTGGCCTAAGCAGGTAGAAGAGGAAGAACAGCACACACCACACACACATACACCTTACAAACACATATACACAGCGCATAAAACATGAAAACATAAAACATACCAACTAAAAAACATATAGAAAACCCCAAAGAAACGTAAAGAGAAACAATTTAACAACAATTTAAACCAAAGATTCAACAACAACACGCTTGATTTCATAAATTACCTAAAATAATAACACAAAAATATATAAAAACCATATAGAAGAAGGGTAAAGTCAGGGCAGAAGCAAAGCAAATCTCACAAAAACTCCCAAAAACATTAAAAACAAGATGAGACAACACCAATTTGCATAGTTTATATTACAAAATTTATCAAAATAACTAATTAAAACCCAATAAAGATAAACACACCAACCAACAACAACAACAACAAAAAAAAAAGAAAACAGTGGGAGTAAATCAAAAGCGGAAATCCGAAACAACTATAGTAACTGTAACTAAACAGATAGTAATAATAACAACCGAGAGACGATAACAACAACAACAACAACAACAAGAACAACCGCCTGAACTGCCATTGAAAGCAATACTAAACCTGAAACTAAATAAACAACAACAAAAACCAAAAGAGAAAGGAATAAAACCAAAGCTAAATGTCAAAGTAGATTCACACATACCCCCCAAACAAAAAAAAAACACCCACAACATTCGCACACATATTCACACTCACACACACATCAGAGGAGGAAAAAGGGGAAAATGGTTAACGGAAAACAAAAGCCGAGAGTAATTTCAGAAGAAGTTTCGACCTAAGCGATGATCCCATTCAGTCCAGCAAGAAAGTTCAAAGCAAACATTTCACCAACACACTCACACACCACACACACTCACACAACGCCGAGATGGTTGAGGTTATGTCCTCTCCTTTTATTTTTTGAGGTTATGTCCCAGTGGAAAACCGATAATGAAAACACACACCCGACAAACAGTAAACAGTACCAAACAAATCCTTGGAGTTGGGGCGCATGGAGCCAAAGAAAGTGAAAGGGGGACAAAGACAAAGACAAAAGACAAAGATAGAGATCCTTGAAGGACGAATACCTTAACGATTCCAATTCGTTGAATTCGAGCAATCAACAACACTCAAAAAAAAAAGAAAGAACAATTAAGCAAGCAAGCGATAATGCGGAAAAAGTGTCCAAAAGATAAAAGATAAAAAGAAAGAAAGACAAAAAGCAAAAACAATACCAAGAATGTGAAGTGAAAGAGGAGTTTGATGTGAAACGAAACAGAACCAGTACCAAAAGCAAAAGCAAAAGCAAAAGCAAAAGCAAACACACAAGTTCAAAGCGAAGCAAAGCAAGTGCTAAAGAGACGAAACAAAAAGTAAAAATAAAAATAAGAAGGAGTTTAATAGAGCGTGTGTGTGTGCGTAGCACAACAGCAAATAGAGGGTTTACGAAAACGAGTGAACAATTCGAACTAGTTTGGTTTTCAACGTACTCTATTTTCTCATACTTCTTATCCTTTTGTAACTTAACCTACGAGTAGAAACGAGCGATCATGAGCAATGGAGAGTAAATACGAATCGAATATATATTACACGTAATTATAACATAACTAATTTAACTACAATACGATATATTGATACTGAATTCAATTCAAACAAAGTTTTAGCCCGACCGCTTATGAGCGTAGCATACTTTCCAGCGCCAGTCGCCTTTGCATTCGCTTTCCCTTTCGTATCCGCCGCAGTAGACGAGTCAATCCAGAAGGACACGTAGCATTCGATTAATCGATAGCCAAGCGATAAGCCCACAAAAAAAAAAACAATCAAATATTCCGTTCAGTTGCGCCCAAATTACGCCAAGCTAAGCTTTGTTTGAATCAGCTTTACTGCATTTCTGATTTCTTTGGTTTCTCTGTCGTTTCATTTACTATAGCAATGCCTTTTCGCCGCTGTTTAGTTATGTATCGACAAGCAAACGATTAACGATTACCGATTTACGATAACGATAACGATATGTAAGGCTTCTTTGAATTGGCCCCGCCTAACAGACAGGTGGGGAGCCTTCCGATCCGAGTGCCGCAGCAAACGAAAGTTTATGTGAGGTTCCATCGCGCACACACCATACACATGCACATGGACATTAACCCACACACCCACACCCACCCCCACACACTCACATATATACACACAGACACATGTAAATGCTTTGCTAATGCTTCGAAATTGCTGCAATCGTAAGAGGTGAATGAAAAACGATAACTTTGGGAAAAAGCGCTTTTTGGTTTTGACAATAACTATTCACTTCACTGACACAATCACTCACAGACACACACACACACAAAGACACAGAGACAGACATGGACATTGAAAGGACCTTCTTTCAGTGGCGATCCTCTTCTCGCCGACTTACTCTCAATCTCAATCTCAATCTCAATTCATTATCAACTCAATTTCAAGCGATCTCCGACCTTGAATAGAAGCGGAAAAGATAATATACGAATCATGCTTTCACACACTGCCTGACCTCTAACTATCTGTTAAATCAATTAACAATGCGGAACTTGTCCTAAGCACATCCAAAAACCACATCAGAAAAACCAATCAACCTTTCAGCTAAAAAAAGAACATATCTTTTAACGTTCTACTAACATGTTGTTTACCACATCCTTTTAGTTGTCCGTTGTTTGCCGTAGTATAACAGTTTTATAACAGTTTTATTAAAACCCATTTTGAAATTCCCTAAAGATCTTTCCTCTTGGCCGGACATTTAAAACTCAATTAACTTTCCACAAAACCAACCAAATTGATATGGAAGTCCTTAGACCGTTCCGTATTTCCGATATATCACCGCAACAACCTATTTATCCAGTCCAATCCTCACAGAAAAGAAAAACACAAACAACAAAAAATTGTAAATTAATTACATTGTGTACATTATGGGGACCAGTTTAAGCGTTGCCTTAGAGTCCAGAAAATAAAGTGTTTATTTGTTGCGCACGCTTAGACAAGAGCTTTTTCGATGATCATACACACCCAAGCTGCCACCACCGCCTGACCCCCCCTGACCCACTGTAGGGAACCCTTCACCTTAACCGCCTCCTTCTTTTTTTTTTTACCAGAGACGCAAACCGACTCGAACAGATTCCGCTTTGGTTACCGCCTTAACCTCAACATTTACCGTTGCGGCTCTTTGTTTGACGCCTTCATCACCCGTAGCGCCGTAGCTGCATCCGTTTCCGTATCCGTATTTCGTACTTCCTACTTCCTACTTCCCGTTTCCCGTTTCCGTTTCCCCCCTTCACATTTATTTGACGCTTGCCAATTGCCAATTTTGTAACGACTTGAATGTAGCTTCATTATTATACATTTTGTTGGCTGTTTGACAAATAATACGAGTACCCACTTCGATAACTAATAAATCACATGGAAAATAAAAATAACGCAAACACGATAAGTCGACCGATCGGGTCGATAATAATAAACGAAACATGCTATAAACTAATAACAGAAAATTAAGTTTGAGAATTCCGTACAAAATGCATAAGTTTAACGAAAAAGCATATAATATGAGAGAGAACTAAACGCATAATATATATACTTATACTGAGTGCACTGTTATAAACGAGGGGCGGGGCGAGATTAAATAAAAACCAAAAAGCAAAAAGCAAAAAACAAAGGCAAAAAACAACAACAAAATCGAATCAAACGACAAGAATAAAAACAAAAAAACAAAACAACTTTATTATAAATGGTATATCCTTCAAGATATTGTACTATCTATATGTGTGTGTGAAGAACATCATCTGAAACAACAACAGTCACACACATGAGGCTTATGCAACCAAGGAGCAAAACAAAGCAAAAAGAAAAAGAAAAACTACTGAAAACATTCAAAAACTAACTAACAAAATGGCGGCGAACCGGAAGAGATACTCTTCTTCATAATAAACGTGTAAATTTCGAATAATATCTAAACGCCGATTATAGGGATATGAATTTTAGCGAAACTGAAACCGAAACCGAAAACGCAAATCGAAATCGAAAAGTTGAATAATAGCTGAGACAGTAGGAGATGATGAAGATGGGCAGGAGGATGTGTCGTCGAAATATGGATAATGATGATAATGATATTGATAAGGAAAAACAAATCTATTTCATATTTTTAGCATACGTGTAAACATATTTTTTGTGCCGAGGTTACGTTCGAAGCAACACGCGCATCATTGCCATTAGACAGAATAAAATTAATTATATATACAATATGCCTAAAAACGATACGGGAAACCAGAAACCGAAAACCAAAAAACTACAACTAATTAATTTATAATAAAAACCAACAACTGCATATTTTGTGCTGCTGAAGAAAGTCACAACGCAACAAAAACAAAACAAAAAAAACAAACATGATAACAATAAAAAAAACAACATATATAAATTTCTAACAATTTTAGAGCAATCCAAACACAGATACACTCACACAATCACGCCACACACACACAAGTACATCCCTGACTAATATTTGCGCCGCCACTGTGGCGCACACACCAACGAGAGCGAGATAGAACGAGCACAGTGGCGGGACAAGCCGAAATACCAGAACAACAACAACAAAAACAAGGATATAACATTTTTTAGATACACTTCAAACAAAAACAAAAAAAAATCAAAGCGTGGAAATTTCTATATTAGTTAATAATAAAATCCTTTTTTGTTAAGACACTATATTAAAAGAAAAATGGAAAAACGAAAAACGAAAAAAGAAAACGGAAAGAAAACCAAACAAAAGATGGACAAAAACTTTAGCTTTATACTCGTACATTTGTAATATATTACATAAGTCTAGTTAATTACATTAAAAAGAAGAGAAACACAAATGAAATAGAAAATATATATATTATAAATTAA
>JAEIIJ010008621.1:0-21134 GCA_018904815.1 Drosophila ogumai | reverse complement strand
AATAATATTTGCAAGGGTATACAAACTTCGGCGTGCCGAAGTTAGCTTCCTTTCTTGTTTCAATTTAATATAGAAATGATCAAACTAACTAACTAAAATAATTAATAATAATTAATATATATTTAAAACCTCAATTAAATCACACATATTTGTGATATTTAAGCCCCAACAATTAGCTTTTTTTACAGTCGCAAAACCCAGCTCCTGTTTACCTACTATTTTCCCTCTTCCATTTGCCTATTTTGTAGTCAACAGCTTATTCGCATTACATAAACTAAATGCGCTCGCGTCTTGCGTAACGAATTGAAAACTGCAATCCACAGGGAGCTAAGGAAATTTCACTGATGAAGTGCCCCCGGGCGGGGCCTGGGACTTTCCCTCAATCTCTGGCCAGCAAAGTGGAAAAAGCAGCTGGAAGCGCGGAACGATACACACCAACAACAGCTAACCGCACAACCAGAAACCGAGAAAAAAGTGTTGACATTTGTAATCAAATTTTTCGGGGCTGTAAATGCTGTTATCATCAGAGGAGAAGAAAGGCCCGAAAAGAGGTAACAGCTTGCCGGTCGGAAATCGTGGGTTGCCTGGTCTGGTTTGGGGGGATTTTGGGTTCTGGCATTGCCATATGAGTTATATTTTTGACACGACCTTACATACACACACACCCATACACTCGTATATACCCGGGCACAGCGGAGAAGTTATAGAAAATGTGCGATTTGCCAAGTACGTGACGCTTTTGTTGGATCTTTTCTTCTTTGGGGCAACAGTTGCCAGTTGAACTCGAAGGGGTGTGGATCCCCCTTTCCCCCTTGTAAATCCCCTTTAACACACACACTCGCATGCACATACACACACACTGCAAATGGCAGTTACTTTTGTTGCTGGCATTCCAAGTTGTGCCCACATTTTTTAACGTTTTGGCGAGAAAACGCATTAAAATTTGTTGCACGTCGCATAAATGCTTCCACTATGTGTATGTGTGTCTATGAGTTTTCCCTTCTTTCTGTGTGTTTTGTGAGCTTGTGTGTGTGTGTGTGTGCTTGGCGCTAAACGAGCTAAAGGACGAAGGAGAGCGAGGGGATAGGGCCCGGGTTAGCTGGCGAGAAAAGTTTACTACGCTCTTCTGCACTGCAGGCAAATAAATTTGCGGATACCGAAACCGAAAACAGCACATAAAATCACAGTCAGGACGAGAGATTTCTAGAAAGGTGAATGGCAAATAGCGACCTGCCAAAGGACCTAGAGAGGGACGGCGAAAGATAGAGCAAGTCCTGTTTACTAACGATATCCTTGACTCGACATTGCCAGGATTATGCGGTGGGGTTAAGCCATTGATTAAGCCTTGGCTTTTGCTCGCTTTCGATAATTTTGATTTCAAAAGGAAGCCAATGCGAATCAGCAAACTTATGGTAAGAATTCTGATTTATATTTGGGAAAACCATTAAAAAAAATCTTGATTGCAGTATTAATAAGTAAATTATAAATAGTAATGCAGGATTTTTATTATTGGTACTATTACAATAATTTAAAGAGGTTTTTACATTAATTAGGGCTTGAATGCTTTTTAAAATCAAATATAAAATGAAATATAAACTTTATTTTCTTTTATTTTCAAGAGCGGGATAACATGAATAACATGAATAAACAAAAGAATTCCTTAAGCTTTGATTAATCCCAAAAAACGAAAAACAATATGCTAAAAAAACATAAACGAGCCCGGGAAGCTGAATTTAATATTTCTATGCTGTTTCTTTATATTTTTCGTAGGCTCTTTAATTTCTAACTTTTTCAGCTCTGGCCTGGTCACATCTTGAACTACTTCATCCTCTGAAGCAGCACTTAACTTTTTTCTTTCTTTTTCGGACTCATCAAGCTAGTGACCACCGAAACCACAATTTCCAATCTGCCGCTATGGTATGGAACAGAGTATCTTCAGCCACCGCCGTAGCCGTACAATCTTCATTTCCGCATTATTGGTAACAGTCCATCATTAACCGCCGGGGCAGTTACATGGCGGCAACCGCAAAATGCCTTTGCCATATCTCCCAAGTTAGTTATAGGCAACCAATCAACAATTTAGCTTGCCAAATGTGCAATCTCAGACCACTAATTGCAACGCATTCATCAGGGCCAAGTAGACAGACATTTAGCATACAAAATGATAGAGAGAGAGGGCGGCTCCCATTTCAGTGCTCCCTTCACGGCCGGCCATCCTTTTACCAAGCCCCCCGATGCCAGCTGGCAATTGGTTTATTAGGCCCGAAGGATTCCCCGCTCGATTTGTGCCCTGCGCTGTTCTGTTCCCAGGCAAATGAAAGAAAATTGTAAATTACTTTTAATTAAAAGGCACAAACATAAACACCTGCTGCCTGTCCACACATACTCACATGTAGATGCACTGAAAACAATCGGAGGGAGCGAAGATCCAATGGAGTCTGGATGGATCTTTGTCAGAGGGGTAATAAATTAGTCTTTATATTTCATAAAATCTTAATGATATATTTATATTTTGACAGGACTTTCAAGCCATTAAGATAAGGATTAAACGAAAAATTCCTTTCACTTTAGTAAAGCAATAAACTCTTTTCAAATAATGTCTCTCTTGCCAAGATAAATAATAAGCTTTATAGCCATAAATAAATCTCTATCGACTAATTTCAGCTGTACATTTATTTTTCAGTGCAAACACATATACATATACTATAGACACGCACTCACGCACACGATACAGAGGCGGAAATGAAATCGCAGCTAAGCTACGGCCAACAACAATGCCACAATTCTCATTCAAACGCAGCCAGCTGTTGGTGTCCTTTTGTCTATTGGTTGCGGGTGAGGACATTAATAAGCCCCAATGGAGGAACGTCGGCCAGGGGGAGGCAAGGGAACAGAGTATCCCGACACACACACAAGCAAAGACAACAGGGACAAGGAAATATGGCGGCATGTGTTGCGCGTTTGTTTATAAATCGCCAGGCCGCACGAAGAGAGAGAGCGACCGAGGTGGAGGATATTCTAGAAAATGTTACTCATACGCCGTGTATGACCTTTGGTCTTTGTGTTCCGTTTCGTTTATACAATTAGCAAGGACTTCTTAAGCCTGAGCTAAGAAGAGCCTAATGCAGGGGAAGAGTTTGATATTAACATTTTGCAAAATTTAAAGATAACAAATATATTTATAATTTTTGAACATTTTTATGATGTTGAAAAAGAATTTTTCTTTCACTGAGTTAGTAGGTTCTGATTCATATTATAATACCCGCCAAGGGTACAAATATTTATTAAAAGCTAAACAGAATTAATTAATTAAAAGTAAATAGTTGAAACTAATAAAATAAAAAAACAGAATGGCCATTTGCTTTGTCTTACGTCTGCTAAAATTGGGTAAACATCTTTTGCAATTAACCTTCTTGGTGCTTTTGGCAAAGCATCCTTGCCACTTAGACCGACTTTGTTCATTAGAGGCCAAAGAGAAGTCCGCCAGTGCCAGGACACTCGGCCACTCAATTTCCATGGAAATGCACGCTGCACCGCCCCGTATTTTCCCAGCCACCCACAATTGCAGTGTTGCTGCTTCCGCTGGCGGCGTCGCTGTGCATTTGCATGCAACACTTTGGCAAAGGCAAAGGATCTCAGGCGGAGTTGATTGTTTTCCTGCGGTTGCTGGAAACTGCAAAACTGTGAACATTTGCCGGCAAGCAAAAATTGAAAATGCATCTTGTGCTGCGGCGAGCGGCGAGCGGAGTCTGGAACTGAGCCCGTAGTCGAGCCATAAATAATGCGGCATTATTTTCAAATAAACTCCAGCAGAAGCAGGTCGAGACCCCTTCTTTTTCACTGTGGAAATTTTTGGGCTTTGCCGCCAAATGATTTTCACACATGAGGAACGTGCAAAACGGCCCATAAATTTTGGCTGGCTTCGCCTTTCCTTTGGTTCGCCTTCCCTTCAGTTATTCTGTTTTCAGTTTTTGCCTTGTATCCTTTGGAGGTGTTTCTCTCTTCTGGGGTTTTTGGCTTCTTTTTTTTGGTTTGGCTTCGTTTTGGTTTTATTTTGTGTCGCCGCTTTCATTGATTCTGCAGTGCAGCAAACGAAACAACAATGGTGGCATTGTCGTTTAGCCTTTTCTACATTTGCAAGTGAAATGTTTTGCGGCTTGTCGGGCTCAAACAGAGCGGAGGGTAACCAGCCAGCCAACCAATATGCAATTGCACTGCCAAACAGATGCCAATAGACAGCGTTTGGCCCCAAAAAGTAGGCTACAAAAAGGCACCGCAGGCTCAACGAGGGGAGAGTTCCAGGGGAAGCGACTGCAGGAAAAGCAGGAAAAAGCAGACTCTATGGAAGGAAATGTGGAAATGAGCAATGCCTGTTGTATTGGCATATTCAATTTCGCTGATACAATGGGCGGCGTGGCCAGGACACATGACAAATGGAACGGAATGAAGACTTCAGGAGGAGCATGTGCCATGAAAATAAGAGTTTCAGGGTCGCAATGCTTCTGTCTACGCGATGTACATAAAGGTGATCTTTTGCTTTAAAAAGGTTTTGAGTACTTAACAATTGGAATCAATTTTATACAATAATTTAAATAATTGTTTTTGTCTACAAAAAAAAAGGGAATTTTATGGGGAGAAATATAGGAGCAAACCTCACACAAAAACAATTCTTAAATAAATATAATACATTTACTTTAGATTATCTAATGTTTTTTAAAGTATAAACTGATATATTTAATTCTATTAAAATTCCTAGCTTTCTTTATTGTTCGCTAATTACTTTCGAAAATATTTTACAAGCTTTCCCGCCTCATCGCAGCTCCGGGATTTCAGGCATATAATTCACCTCCAATCTCAATTGCATTCTCTTGATTCACTTAAGATGGCATCCAGTGCATCCATTGTGGCCCAGATTTATGGCAAGTTAATATGCCCATTCCGACCGTTTCAAATTTCCCATTCCTAGCACGGAGCTGGTAGCCAGGAGCTAAGAGCTGGAAGATGGGAGCTTGGAGCCGGGCAGAAGGGCATAAAAAGTTCTCGCTGCTCGGTGCTGGCACACGGCAAATTATTAGTTGAGCATGTGCCAAAAAATATTGCTGAAGACGACGCCAGGCAGTCTCCAGGACCCAGGCCCACGCCCACTCCGATGGCATTCCAGCGAATATATATACTTATACCTATAGAGAGGGACTTGGCACTAGGTCGCAAAAATTTATGGCCGTTGTCTGTCGCGGACAAAGAACATCTTTGAATGTTGTATAACTTAAGTGCCAGTGCAAATTTTCTGCCACTTCATGGCCCACACACCCACACACCCGCACACCCGCACACACAAGCACCAAGCACATGAGAATGCACTTTTGTGTGCATTCGTTTTTGTTGCAATTTCCGCATTTATTCTCGGGGCGGAATTCTTAACTTTATGAAAAGGCATTCGGCAATTTGGCGCAGCCTCCGCCGAGACCTCGGCAGTTTGAATTAGAAATAAGCCTTGGGAAAAAAGGATATCATGTTTCGCTTCCTGATGGGGCCAAACATAATGTTTGGTCATTTCCTTGGCACCCAAAGCCCTTTAAATACAACATGTCCTTTCTGTGAAAATTAAATTTGAAGCACATTTGCCTCTTTCCCCTCGATTACCTCATTCTTGCGGCCCACCTGCTGCTGGGGAACCGCAACCAGTTTAATTGAGAGCCTCAAGACTCGGTTGCACCTTTGTGACTGTTGTTCTTGTTTTTGGGGTAAATACGTTAATTAAGCCAAACACTTATCCGCAGCAAAGTGCAGGTGGGCGCAGTAAGGGGGCGACACTGGACACGGGACACTGGAGAGACAGGGCATTGGATACTGGGCGGTGTGGTCACTCAATTTGCTAGGCAGTTAAGTGCGTCGCCAGCAACAAAAACAAGAACAGCAAGGACAACAACGAACAGTACGGGGGATGCAACAGCAGGCCAGGACCATAAACAAAATGCAATAATGCTGGACATGACACCGAAAACCCGCAGAAGTCCGTACGGACAGCAAGAATGCCGGACAATTGGTCCAACGATTATGGCCGGAAGTACGCATATATGTGCGCTTAAGCATGTACGCGCCACGTGCGAATGAATACATATAAATATACATATGTATGAGTCCTGGCACGAGCACGAGTTTGTATATCGAACGGCCAATGGACATAAGCACCCCGATATTGGCTTAATTAAGCAGTAATAATTGCGCATAAATATAAAACAACGAAAGGCAATTCCGTATCGGGAATTTGTAGTATTTGCGGTTGCAATAAAATTTACTGTGCAGCGCTGAGTGCGTGAGAGTTAAGGTCACGAATGCAAAGTCTTTATTAAAAATGGAGTTAAGAGTATCTTCTTTAGATTAAATATAATAAATAACATTTAATATTATATAAGAAAATAGTAAATAAATATTCCTAGCTGTATTTAGATGTTATTAATTTTTATTAACTAAATTAATTTACTCACCTGTCACGTTAGCACCATCCCTCGTATCCCTGCTCAGGTCTGTTGGCGCTTGACTCGTGGAATAACGAAATCCAGCTTTTTATTCGAAATCGGATTCGATCGGCTTGCATTTTAATTATTTACCTGGCTCGGTCCGACTGAAGCCTTAAAGCCGGTTTTAAGGCAATTACAAAAAACGTTTCCAAACATTATATCCTGCATTATTAATATTATTATTGCTTTTATTGTTATTGCCGGCCTCGAACATATGTTGAACCATTTGTAGCAACATGAAAATTACACAAATCGTTTAATTTTTGCACGCTTCTTTTTTTTTTTTTGTCTGTTTCACTCAACCCACCGAGAGTCATAAATTTTATTGTAACCTCCGCCAACTCTGACATTTTTACCTGTGACATTCTCATTGTTGTTGTTCTGTTTTTTGTATTTTTTATTTGTTTGTCGTAATTGTGGCGAGACAAAAACAAGCTCAGAAAAAAAAAGAAAATGGAAGAGAAAACAACTTTAGCTGGGACAGAACAATGCAGGGTCATAAAAATTTAATGAAAATTAAAATGAAAATAATTTGTGTGTTTAATTTAATTTTATGGTGCCCCAAAGACCGCGATGGGAGTTGTATGGAGCAGAGACTAAGGATGCTGATGTCCTGGCCAGGCCATAAAGCAATTGCGCCTAAAACTATGCAACAGATCATAAATCAGCGGCATAAATAACGAGAGTGCCGGGGCCCAAGGCCACGTCGAAGGCGTCCTTTGCTCTCTCTCCTTGACAACAAGACGGAAAATGGAAAAACAATTCGCAGCAATACCACCCACAGCACACACTCACAATCGCCTACCGACTCACCCAGAGGAAAAGAAAAGATAACAATAACAATAACGGTAACGGTAACAGTAAAAGCAATGTTAACAATAACATTACTTCAAATTTAATTTAAATTATTGCCTCCATTCCCCCATTGGGACAAACAATTGCCGTGATGAGTATCTAGCCAAGATTACCTGTGATATTGTTGAGTGTTAGCTTCCACTCGGAGAAAGTCTTTTATTTAGCTAATTATTTATTTTTGTATTTGTTACTTATAAGTTTGTGGTATACAATATATATTTTATTTAAATATATATGTTAAATATAAAATAAATTAGAATTTACTGAGGGAAAGTGTAATACTCTAATGGGTATAATGAAACAGAAATCCAACAAAAGTGATGAACAAAAGCTTAAAATGTTTTAAAATACTTTTGGGGAAATAAATTAAATTAAATTGTTCTTAAGATAAAAAAAATAAATGCAAATATATATATTTATTAAGTGCTTAACCAAGGGCTACATAAATCAAGATACGTTTATAATATAAAATTTTACCTAATCTAAACAAAAACCTGACTCACTTAAACTTATATCTATGCTAGCTAAACATTATTATTTTCACCCAAAATTATGGTGCATTTTGGTACAGTGTATAACCTCTCTCTGCTCCGCCATTTATAACAATAAGGTGAGCATGTGTGTGCCGGGGATGAGGAGCTGAGGTCAACAATGGCGGTTCTAAAGCGACCAACAATAGGCCACATTGGCCGGCTCGCGTTTCAGATACCAATCGCTGGTCGAGTTTGGGCCCAGTATATGGGATTTTCGCAATGCCACCAAACTAATATGCCGTGCAAGCCGCAGCATTGTCAGCAAAAGAGGACTGCGGCAGCAAACCGACAATTAGTTGATATTTACCAAAATGAAATTCAACTCCGATGGAGATAAGCATGCTCAATGGTTTGTCCAAATTAGAGGGAAGAAATGACTGGATTTCTGATTTTCACTAAATTTTATCTACAAATAAACAAAAATTCGAGGAAAATCCTTCTGGAAAATAGGAAAAATAGCCAGAGGTAGAAATTATAAATGGAAATAATACACAGTTCATATTTGATTTAAATGTAAATATGATCTCGGGAGATATTCCATTCTCCTGCATCAATTTTAAATATTTTTATATAATCGATTTGGTTTAAAATATTCAAATTTTCTAGCTCAAATAATTTTTCATTCATTCATTTCGGGAAAAAAGAGACATCTGCCAGGGATATCAATCAAAGCGCCATGAAAATCCCATTTTGGCTTCACCATAATTGTTTTGCAAGTGATTTGAACTAACTCATTAAAACGAAATAACCAAACGCCAGAAAATTAAATTGCCAAATCGAACAGCCACCGAGAACACAATACGAATTTCTGGCGGGATCCACTAATTACAAAAACATAGCAGCACCACCCTCACCACCATCACCGCCAACAACACCCAGGACGATGCCAATGTCAGGAGCCATAGAAAACATTCATAAACCTGATTTCCAGTTGCATTTTCCATTTCCAACCGGATGTGCATTAGCAATTCAAATTCAATGCTCCCCATTAAACTCATTAACTGCACACAGCCGTCAGGAGGGAGGACAGTGCCAGCCAACAGGACACTGCCTTCTCGGGGGATTCCAAAACTACATAAACAGCATTGAGATATTCCTTGGGGGGTGGGAGAAAGCTCCTGGTTCCGGACAATAAACAGCAGAGTGCTGCTGCCGCCCACCTTTAATGACCATCGATCGACAAATTGAAGAACTGTCTTCATTAGACATTAGGCCTTAGGTGAGATCTGGCCGAGAGTTGGTGCTGGTTTTTTGTCCATTTCAACAGCCTTTTTTGCCCCCACTCGAGGAGCAGGAGCATCCGCTCAGGTAATTCGACTAAATATTTCGGGGAGTTGGAGGAACAAAGGAGAAAGTATTGGCTTTAAAAGGATAGAACAGTATGATACCCTATTGAGTTTATTTGGTTAAATAAAACCAGACTAAGATATATAAATTGAGATAATAGAGATTTTTTTAAATGAAATACAATTGTTAAAGTTAAAAACTAGATTTTAAGTAAAGTTTAAAGAACTGTATAATGCAATAATAATTCTTGAGCTGATGGAATTCATGCAATGTGGTACTTGCACCTTACTTACTAAATATATTGCATGGAATATAAATAATATTAAAATTGTTCCCCAATTACTTAATCATGCAAAATGCTTGTTTCCTATAATGGCGGCTGGCCTTTTCGAATACCTTTCAAGGGATTGCATTGACCAAAAGCAACGCCTCGCATGCCAGGGTATGACTAAGGCCTTAAAGCATAAACTAGGTAGAAATGCCAAAGACTTGGCTCGTTTGCATAGAAAAGCCATTTGCACGCCGTTGACTCTGCGACTCCGGCGACTGGGCCGGAATAGTTGACTAGCTAGGAGGCAGGAGGCGTCTCTTGCCGAGTGTGCCTGCTTCTAGGTGGCAAAGGATAATTGACTTTCAAATCAGTTTGCTATAAATTTTTATCGGCCCTTGTGATGCTGTTGCTGGCAGTTCGAGTTTCCCCAGAAGAGGTCCTCGCTTGCTCGCGGGGACATCGCCGGCAACGCCGTATCGTATCGCCAACGACAACGGCTGCAATCAATTGCCAAAGTCAACGGGGGCAAGCCGGCGATAATTGCCAGCTCCGTGGAGTGCCGCTGGAACTACAGGTCCCGAGGTGCCGGCACTGGAGTCCTCGACAAAAACGCCACTAATGAGTTTTATTGAGTAGCAGTGAGAGCGGGGTGACCCCTGCCCGAAGGTGTGAACTCCAACTTTAGCCTAGTGATGGTAAACTACTCGATATCTGCATAAAATATATGGGAAGAAGATATTTTTAGTAAGTATTTACTTTCATAACTTGAAAAAATTACTAAGGTTGTTATAAAATATTAAAGATTTTTGTGATTAGTATTATTTGTGAATCGCTGTCTCTTAATAACACATTCAATAGATTTTTAAATTTGGTATTTATTTCTTTTACAAATTTCAAATATCAATTTGAACTCTCTTTCTTTCCAACATCCCTTCTCTAGTTAAGCCCCAGAAACTTTACGGTCTGAAAACGAATTTGATGACGCACGGAAGCAGTTAATCAAATCTGCAAGTGGCCCCCCAGAAATCCGCCCAAGGGGTCAACGTAATTGCATTTACCTGTCTCACACACATGACCCATTCCACCTGCTCCGCCACTACTCCTCTGCCTCAACCTTATCCGATTAGTTGCCAAAAATAAACGGGGCCAAAAAAAGATTGCAGCTGGAAATGGAAAATGGAAATGAACATGAGACTGAAAATTGGCAAAGGCACGTAAATTATGTGCTGCCAATTAGCAGGCCACAAATTCCTGCACGCCATTCTTCTCTTTCTCTTGGAGAAATCGCAAAAGGAAATGAGAATGTGACCAAAAATACGCACAGCACAAAAACCAAAAAATATGGAGTTGGGCGAGGAAATCAAAGCAAAAGAAGTCGTAGGCGCTTAGGGTTGTAAGAGTTAGGCTATTTTTTGCATGACACACCCATATATGGCATAATAGGCAAAACACAATGCTATGCAAAGGAGGAAGTCGTGTGGGAATGACTTAGCAGGGTATAATAGAATAGGTCATTACCCTTTAATAAACATATAAAAATAAAGCAAACTATCCATCACTCCTCCTGAGTGACTAAATTCAAATGATTTGAGTGAAAGCTTTACCAATAAAAGCCAGCGAAATAAATGTCTTGCTTTAGTTTCTTTTAATTTGTATGGCTGTTTTCTTCACCCTCCCTCAATTCGAGTATCCCCTTTGTAACCAAAAATACTCACAGGGTATCTAAGAAGGAAAAAATGTATATAAAAATAATTTCGTCACGACATAAGTGGCATCATTAGAAAAAGTATGTTGGCAGCCACCCACAGGCACTGGCACAGCCTTGACTCCCAGGGCAGCCCCCTGGAACCACCCCTACTCCATCTCCGTCTCAAGTGCCTGACGCAAAAAAGTCAAACACCGAAATTGCCAGCCACCAAGAACGCAAAAAGGAGGACACAAAACGCTATATATATACACACATATACCTCTATATCGTGGCAAGTGCTGGGGCCAAGTGAAGGCGTCAGATTGGGGGCGTGTTCCCGGGGCCAAGGGGGTGACGAATGAGTGCGAAGAAAACATGGTAATTTTTCATAAAAACCGCCAAATGCGCACACAACCCGAAGCGCGGCAGAAGCGAAAATAAAAGAAAATATATAAATTTTCCTCTTTTGGGGCTATTTTTTTTTTCTTATTTTTTTGCTGGCCTGCGCGGTTTTTGCGGCGGCCGGAATGTGACTCAAAGACATGGGCTGGGAGCTGGCTGGGTAGCTGGGGGCGTGGCATGTCATGTTTATGCGACGTCTTTAGCCATTTAGGCATGCGAAATGCGTTTTGTCCCAAATCCTTTCTACGTGAATCCCGGCCGCCCAAGGACAAGACAGAAACGGAATGGAGGAATGGATGGCGCCAAATGGGTGGCAGCAAGTTTATTTTCTTTCTGGTTTTTTTTTATTTCTTGGTCAGGGAAAACAAACTTCAAGCGGAAGTGGCAAACGGCGGCGACGGAAATGTCAACAAAACAGCAAAACGCTTTGCCCGCTATACCCCCCAGCCACTGCTCCTGCTCCATAAATCCCGGCTCGGGCTCAAAGTCGTGCTCCCTCTCCCTGGCCACTCATAATCATTCCCTGGTGAAATATTATCAAATTGCCGCAATTGATTTAACTGCCGGCGGGTGTACGTGACGCGGGGTCCGGCCTGGTCTAGGAAAAACGCCAAATCGCGATTCAAATTGACGCAGTAAGCCATCAAAGTCGGGATCTCAAGTTGCAGATGGATAGTTTACTTTGGGCGTTAGCGGAGAACAAACTTGAGAGGATTGGCAAAGAGCTGGAAATTTAAAACCACCCCGGGGAAGTCAAATTGATTTAGGAGATCCCGATCATCAGGCTTTTCCGAAATTAATTGAAGCCTTCCTAGACTTATGCAAATTTATTGCGTGTCCTGAGACTCGAAAGTACTTAAGAAATTTAGCCAAAGGCATCAACTTTACTTTACTTTAAGGTTTTCAACATATAAATTGTCACCAAAAGTTTAAATTATAAATTTAGTTTATTAAATTCGATTAATAATTCACTTTTAAACTATTACAAAATAAAGCTGAGCAGCCTCCTGTATTGCAATTGTGTCAGTGAAGCTCCCTTAAGCCATATTTAGTGCTTTGTTAAAGCTTAAATTTCAAAGCTAACTAAATGACAATTAATTGATATATTTAATTATTTAATTACAGCTCAGGGAGCAAGGATTAGTAAGTCGGTAGCCTGATTAGGACTGGAAATACAAACACATTTCCAAGAACTGGCAGCAATTTAGGGATTTTCCAAGCCACAAGTTGCTGGCATTTTCGTCGTCCTTAATTTATTTCCGTTGTGTAATTGAAACGCGTTGCCAGGACTCTGATCAAATGCTGAAGCATAATTAGTGCTTTGCTCAAAAATAGATCATAAATAATCGCTGCTTGCTTGCCTAAGGGATGATGGTGCTCCTGGGGAAGGAGTCGCAAATTGTCTGAGGGCCTTGCATAAATTACTTAAATGTTCGCCCAGCGACCCTTTCTCTGCGGCAACGCGTCGTATGCGCAATTTTATTAAATTACATTCGTGTTTTGGCAAATTAATTACGAAATTATGTTGTCGTCTGGCGCCTAACGAGCTCTATCTCCCGGACACCCGTCCCCGCCCCAATATATACATATGTATTCATCTAACTGGAGGCTGTGGGTGGGGGTGTGGGCGATGTTGTTGCCTTGACAAAGCCCTTTGCCGTTCGTTTTGGCGCGTCCTTGTACTGAGCACGCCATGCATTTCACTTATCTTTGACTGTCAGAGTATCCGCATCGTCCTGCTCCTGCTGGTCCATAGTTCATGCATATTAAAAGTAATTTCAGCTCATTTTTGGCATATTTCGTTGTCTGGCCGGACAAGGACGCTGCTCCGGCTCCTGATACTGCTCCTCCTTCTCTTTCTGCTGGCCGGACTGCTGCTGCCCAAACAGATTACTCAGCATTTGAATGGACCGTGTCGTCGTCGTTTTTCGGTTTGATTCTGGCACAGAAATATTAAACGAAATCTCAGTCGCAATAAATTTGACTTTATGTTCATGCCCCGCTTACCAAATTGTGTTTACAAATCATACAAATCGCCGGCTCGCTGCCATGTTCCCCCTTTTTATTCGCTTATCTAATTAAAGCCCGGCAAGGTCAGAGCTTAAACATTACTCATACGCCGCATTAGCCGGCGTTGCCCACATCATTGTCGAAATAAATTACAATAATTTGTTAAATTGCCGCTGGGCTACAAAACGGTAGGAGGATCCTGTTGGTGGGGAAGGCAGGTGGCCAAATGGAAATCAAATCAAATTGTGAGCTACGTTTTAAGTTAAAAATCACATTTGCATATTTTCTGCATAACAATCAGTGAGGCAATGGCTTGTGACGTCAGTGGAATTGGTGAAATCAACCGCCATCACACACATCATGCCCAAAAAAAAGGAACGTGCACGTCAAAAAAGATTCAAAAATTTATAATTGAAATTGAATTGGGTTTCATATTAATATCTAATTTGATTTACATTAGTGAGAATCGATTAGGTTTTGGATTTAGTTTGATTTTTTATTGATTGTCTAATTTATTATGCATTAACTATTACTCGTGTGAATATTATTTGTTATTTGTTTTAATTAAAGTTGATGTTTTTATGATATACTGATAAGTTAATAAACATGAATCCCTTGGGGTAAAATTTCCATTTGTTCTCGCTAAATTATTTTCAGATATACTTGACATTAGCTGAAAGTAATTCCCTGACAGAAAATTGACTTTAAGGTCTTCCAAATTCCCAGTTACCATCTGCTTACCAACTCGATCCCAATTACCATTTCTCGCTGTGTAATGCTACCTGTTCGGGATCTCCCGCTGAAACATCTTTCAGACTTTGCCAAATTGCTTCCAGCTTGCAGCGACAGCACACATTTCCCCTAAAATCAAGGATGCCTCGGTCCCCACCAGACGATCCCTTACCACCCAGGAGCCCTCCCACAGGACCACTCTGGCATCCCCGCTGCGTGAGAAGCGGATGTGTACGCTTCATTTATGCATTCATCAATCAGCTAACCAAGTGTAAATTTTGCATTTCCTTGCGCGTTGAAATAAAACAGAGAATTTGAATTTGGCTGGCCGCACCCCCTGGCTTCCCCCTCCGACCCTCCTAGAAGCTTTTGTCTTTTGGGCTTTTACCTCGCTGGCGCATAGCTTGGCATCGCATCGAATGCTCCCTCGTTCGCCCTTCATTTATTTTATTTTGAAATATATAAATCGCACCTAAAAAGTATGCTACACTAAACTTTGATTCATGGCACAAACTTTCCGTGTGCGCGCTGGGAAATTCCGCTTTCCTTACGCACACACACTCGCGCACACTTCTTTGCAGCTGTTGCCCACAACGTTTCGGTTCAACGCTTTTTACGTGCTCAGCTGCCACGCCCCCACCACCTTTAAATTTAGCCGGAAAACAGTGGCAGCAGCAAAATAAAGAAAAAAAAAGCGGAGTAAAAAAAGCAAAGCCTGAGAGTGGGGAAAAGGCAGCTCCGAAAATTTTTGCAATTTTCCCTTGCGCCCATTTAGCACTTGGCCATGATACGCAGTTTTCTCTTTTATTTGCTGTGAAAATAATAGAATCATAAACTGAAACGAACCAGCAGCAGCTCGCGAGCCAGCGAGCGGGGGACACGTGGTGGTCCGCTTTTGAAGTGTTTGATGAAATTTTCAACACTTAATGATAGCACACGCAAGCCTGGGGGAAAACCAGGGTGGGGGCATGGCCTGGAAAAGTCAGCGAGTGGCAGGGATTTCAAGCCAAAAATAAAGAGGAGCAGCAGGATAGCAGGACATCGCGATGTCCGTCCTGCACAGCACACATCATAAACGTCAACGGCAATGACCGTGCACCGCACACAATTGTGTTAACCAAATGATGCTGCCAGTGTCCCCTAGCTGCCTTCCCTTAACCCATTTCCGTCACCCCTTCAGTCCAGCTCCTGCAGTTCAGTTTCAGTTTCTGTTTCGGCGACTACATAAATAGCAGCCGGACGACGGTGGAAGGCCGTCAGCCGAACGGGCCAATAAAACCAACGAGCCACTCCAAAATAGGCTGCATGGAAATGCGCGAAAAATACAGCAAGGACACGGGCAGGGGAGTGCAGAGTGTGCAGGCAGTGAAACTGAATTTTTATATACCCTGGAGGACATTCCATAAAGGTTTTTTAATTCTCGCCAATGAAATATTTAATATTATTCGGGTAGTAACCATTCTAAAGGACAACTGTGGCGTCTGGTTAAAGGTAGAGCATATAAAAGTCAATCGAACAGCGTTCCAAATAAGCTAATATAATCAAATAAGAGCTAAGGCCATCACTTAAAATAAAATATTTATATTTCCAGCAAGAACTTTAATGAAATTAAATTACTCCTACTAGGTAAGTTTACTTAAATTAACTATTATTCCCCCAATTCCACTTATTTCAATTGCACCTCATTTAATATTCAAAAGTCTAACTTAAAGTTGTTCCTAAACTAAATTTTTGAACTTCAGCGAGAGTATTTGCATTCATTACGGACTTGCAATTACCATATAAGGCACTTCAAGCATTATCACATCATTATTATACCCGAAAATTTGCATGCTCCCCGACCAATATTGTCGGGGTCCGCTCTTCCCTTTCACCGTTTTCCGCATTTCCCAATTTTCCATTTCCCATACTCCGCCTTTCCCCGACTCGATTTCCACCGCGATGGTGTTGCCTGCCTGCTGTTGTCACTGTTGGTCAGCAGCAGCTGCTGTTTTTCTTTTCCCCACATTTTCCCTGCTGGTTGTTGCCGCTTTTCTGTTTTTGTTTATGGCCGGGAATTATGTTGTTAGTGTTGTTTATATTTTAAAGCCTCTTGAACGCTTAAAGTGTTGCATCGAGCGCGCCAAACGGCTTGCCAATTGCCAAATAAATTACAAAATTTACAGCCAGACCCCCGAAAATGGAGCTGCGGCGGAAAGAATCGACATCGAAAACTCACTCATGCCCCTCGCCAAACAGTTTTCCCGCTGCGAATGGCCGCTGAGTGTTGGCCCATTTGGACACAATCAACGGCAACATTAACGATATCGCCTTCAAAGTGCCGACCCCAAACCCAACCCAAACCCAGACCAGTAACCCAAAAGCAAACCAAACCCAACCCGACCCAGCCGGATCCGAGACCGGGCACGGGTTCGAGTCTGGGCTTGGGACCGAGACGGGGTCCGGGTCCGGGCAATGGCACGGCAAACACGCAGGTCCCCACAAATGACAGACCCCCAAAAGTTTTGCAGGTGAAGCATATGGCCTTTACACTCCAGCGATGGCAGCGTGAGCGAAAATTGTGGGAAAATAAGGAAATGGGAAAATAGAGACTGTGGTCCTTTGTTATATTATTAAAAGTGTCTTTGAATTAATTAAATAAAACCAATACAAAATAAGATCTTTATTTATTTACTTTTTCATAAAAACCTTATTGAGTCAAACACTGAATGAATGCCATGCTGTGCTTAATAGTTAAACGGATAAAGATAGATTTTAAGATTTAAATCTTAACTTAACTCTCCATTAATTAAAGTACATTTTTTCTAAAGCTTATAATTTCTAAATATATTTTAAGAAGAGCATGACAGTATAATTCAAACGCTGCCATCTCTAGCTGGCTCTTTCCTCCGTGAGTTTTGCTTGTTGCGTGTCCACTTTCACTTAGTTTTCATCGGTATTTGTGTATGTCCGTGTGTGCTAGTGTGTGCGAGTGTGCCGAAGTACCTGTATTAGTGTGTACCGAGAAATTGCGGTTTGTTTGCCAGGTAATTACATTTCGGCATTTTCTCTGTATGGGGTTCTCTGTATGGAGCTCCCCGCTGCCCCCCAGACCCTCGATCTTCTGTGTGTGGGCATGTCAGCGTGATAATTATGCGACTATAATCGCACTTTTACATGCCAGTCCTGGCGGGGAAAGAGGGAGGCGCAGGGAAAATGGATAGGAAAGGGAAGGAAAAAGCAAACGGAGCCGGTGAAAAGCAGACGGGGCCAAAGGAAAACTCAACTTGGAACTTCGAACTTGGCTGAAACACTTGAACCTTAAACGAAATATGTCGTCAAGCGGCAAAAGTCAGCAGTGCCAGCTAATTAACTGGTCGCCAGGTACAGACTTACGTACATACTTCTCGAACCGGCCAAGAGACCTCCGACACACCGACACACACACACGCACACACACAACACACACTCATGCAATATTTAAGGCAAGTTTGCCGGCCGGGCTTAAACAAAAGCGAAAGGCATGTTTAATCATAAGAGCAAAAACAACACGGCATGGTCGCCGTTTTCCATTTCCCATTTCACATTTTCCATTTCCCATTTGCCGTTCGCCGTTTGCCGTGTTGCCAAAGGCAGAAGGTTCCTTTCGGTCCTGGCAGCGGACTCGAGCTGGCCAAGAAGTGACGTCAACGTGGCGGGCATACAAAAAAGGGGTAAGCAAATATTGAAGTGAATAAAAACCATGAAAAGGGAGCCAAGCTAAAAATTACAGCAGCATTACGCTTGCACATATATAAAGGTCTGGTCTATATGTATATTCGGTTAAAGCATTGGCTTAAAGGATACTGCCAAAATTTTAAGATTTATACCGACTCAACCGAAAGCCAATAGGTTGTAGAATACATATATTTATACAGATAATTTACTTTAAATTAAAATATATTTTAAAATGCTTGTTTTAAAATTAAAAAACTATTATTACAAAATTCGTTTAATATCCTGTTCTACCAACCTGACTGCAACTGTATTTGTGACAAGCCAAAGCAAAGAGAAGCGAATCGCAACGCATACAGTTAACTACTCTTTTGGCCGTGTTGCGCGGCTGTGGGCGTGGCACGTGGAGGAGGCGTTTCGGCCAGAGCCGGAGCCTGTTCCAGGACGAATTCCAGTGCCAAAGCCAGAGAATGGGCTGCTAGAGCAGCGACTACCAATTAATGTCCTTGTTAGGCAGTGGCCTGTAAAATTGGCTTAAAAAATATGTAACCTTATGCGAGAGCGAGCCACAAACAGAGTACGTCTATGTGTGCAACAAAGTTTATATGGCAGAGTTTAATCAATATAATATAAATAATATTAAAAGTATTTGTTATTACACATTAACTATGTTAAAGCTGTTTAAAAAGGGGTACCCAAGAAAAAAAGCAATAGAGGTCTGCTTAAATCACGCGAAGTAGGGATCTAGGAAATACCACAAAATGTATTCAGAAAAAAGTCAACTAATATTTTAATATTTTTCAAAATTTCCGAATATTTTCCTCTGATTTTCCCGACTTCAGTGGCAGTATAAACGCTGCATATCTGTGTGTGGACAGGTTTGTTTATACAACCACCGAGTGTGTGTGTGTGCCAGCCGAAGGGAGGCAAAGGAAGTCCTTGCCACTACAATGGCTACAGTTACGTCCTGGCTGGTGTTGCTTTTGGCTTTAAGTGAAATAAAGTTCACTCCGCTTTTTATGCACTCGCGGCTATTATTTAATTTGCGCAGCTGGGCGTAAATGGGCGACGGCTTTGACATGGCCAGGCACGAAGGCCTTTGGCTCTCAGCGGCCAGCTCTCTCGGAATGCCAGGGTTCAGCTTTCAGCGAATCTGCATTTCAGCATTTCATTATGGGTCACCTCATGCGAGGCCGTGGCAAATCATTGGAGCCGCACTCGAATCCGGCTCAAAGCGGTTGCCAGGCACGCAACATTTGACCAAAATTCGGATTGGGGCGCGCACCTCTCCCCCCACCCGATATCTCATCGGAAAATGCAACGTTTTTGCAGATATCAAAGCTGCCGCAATGATTTGCAAAAACCAAGAAGGACACGTCTTCACCGGACAAAAAGGACAAAGGCCATCCGCCAGAGGAGCAGCCACCGCAGCCGAATGGATACTAGGGCCAGTTTCAGGCGGGTATTGGTGAAGCTCCGTCGTCTAATCTGTAAGCATAAATTCCAATCATTTCGCAAATGGAATGTGCAAGCGCAAACCAATAAAACCGCAGAGCACAACACAACAGCAGCTGGCCGGTGGCAGAAGGAGTCGGATATTCTGCCAACTGCTTCGGGTTGTCAGGACGAGTGCAATTTTTGTAACAGACAGCTGCTTTTCCGAATATCCTTCATGGCAAATCTTTTGTATGGAGCCTATAATTTTTTACAGTCATAAAACTGATCGATTTGGTTTTACAAATCAGTTGTCCACTGACAATCTAATCAAACAAACATATTCAAAGATACATACACCTTTTCTGCTGAAGATGAACTGCAGACGTAGCAACTCCGTTAGCTATAACGAGAGGAGACCGAGGACATGCACACTCAACTTTGACGAGGAGCGCGTCTGGGAATCGGACTACCTGAGGGTAAGTATCTAGGAAGGACTTTCGGTGATCATTTGATTTCACAATTGGACGAGTCAACAGGCCAAGTGCAAGGAGCTCAAGTTGGAGGAGGAGTATCTAAAGTATCAGGTCCGCCTGATGAACAGTTACCTGGGAGTCTTCTTCCTTCTGCATATTTTACTCGTCGCAGGCTATACAGTAGTGATGTTAACTTTGACCGATGTGAGACTTTAAATCCCACCGATATGGGGTTTAAGGGTAATTTACCTTTTTTTGCAGTACACGGCGCACATCTATCCAAACGTGGCCTGCTTCATATTCGGTGGTGTCGTTATTTTGTCTATACTAAGTATCAATTTCTTGGAGGACTTTGTACTGCGACACAGATGGCTAATGGTGGTGACATCGGTACTGGCCGCACTTTGGATAGTGGGCACAGGTAAGACTAAGCCCCAATCATAATTAATAGAGGAAAAAGATTGTTTTGAGGAAATTAGAATGCAACCGACTGTCTTCTGTCTTTGCTCGATTACTAAAATTTAAAATGTCCGTCTCCCCATTCAGACTTGGGACTGAACGCATATCACTATACCGTCCGCGACTGGCCCCTCAATGCAGATATGGACATTTACGTCCTCTGCATGATCTATATGTTCCTGCCGATTCCCTCCATCAAAGTGGCAGCTTTCCTTGGCTTCGTTGTCAGTAGTCTCTATGTGTTTTACTTTGTGCAAGTGCTCTCTTTCCTCGCGATGTACGCCTCTCGCACTTCGTACAGCTATGACGCGATCACCATCGACATCTTCCACTATTTCGGCTTCAACATGCTGGGCATTTTTTTCCGCATGATGAACGACACAATGGTGCGGTCGTCGTTCCTCGACCGCCATCAGTTCATCATGGAGGAGAACTGGCTGAACCACGCCCTGAACCAGGAGGCAATGCTGCTGCACAACATCTTGCCGCCGCAGATCGCAAAGACATACATGGGTAGCATCAAGAACAAGATCATGCAGGCGGATAGTGACACGGAGTTCGGGTTACGAAACTACCAAAGCTCCATGGCCGTGCAGATATTTCCCGATGTCAGCATCCTGTACGCGGACGTGGTGAACTACACTCACCTGACCACGACTCTGTCGGTGGAGAGCCTGGTAATGGTGTTGCACGATCTCTACGGTCGGTTCGACGTGGCTGCCGCTATGTACAAGGTCCAGAGGATCAAGTTCCTGGGCGACTGCTACTACTGTG
>JAEIIJ010008611.1:0-21363 GCA_018904815.1 Drosophila ogumai | reverse complement strand
TTTTAACAACTTTTAAAAAATGGGTTTATGCCAGGAAAGGTGGTCGTTCGCCCCATAGTGTGCTGCTGTGGCGTCAGGCAAGTCCAATCATTAAATGAGCAAATGCTTTAAATGTCAGAAAGTCCAATATGCGAGGGTTGCTTATGGTGTTTTGTTTGTTTTTTAAGAAAATTTAAAACAAGTCTTTACCTACAAGACTATGTCTTAAATTTTCTTAAAAAATAAAATGTATAAAATTATATTGGTGTTATTATTTTAATTATAAAGTTGGCACGTATAAATTTATATCTCTATCTCTTATATGAAATTATTCATGATCAGCTTAAACAGCCGAGTCGATTTATCCATTTCTAAGCGAAGTAGTCTCTTAATATTGAAGCTGTCTAAATAAACCTTACCAATCAGGTATTTACATAAATGTTAAATATAATTGGAAGTCTTTATCAGATGCCTTACGAACGATTAGAAAATCAGAACAATTTAGCTTTAATATAATTTTGACCTAAATATTTTCTACGCTTTCAGAACTTAAACTACAGCTTTCTATAAGTTATCAAAATATATATAGAAAAATCGAAATTACTGTATTATTTACTTCCGTTCCTCTTCTGCTGAAAATTACAAAAAGATGGCATACTTTCCAGGGCATTTTTATGAACAGAAATAAAGACAGAAATAAGTGCTGCTGCTTAATCAGCTTTAATTTGCTGTCGTCATTCTATCGCTCACTTGACCACGTTGAGTGACTAAGGCTAAAGCAGGAAAACGTATCGAGTAACCCATTTGGAGCCGCTACCAGAAGCTGACCCACTGAGCAGCGAGCATGCAAACAAAGGCGTGGACTTGCGAGCCAAGACAATGCTCATGGCATTTGGCGGCGTGTGTGTGTGTGATGTGTGTGGTGTGTGCGGCGGGTGATGTGGGTGATGTGTGTGTGCGGCAGTGTGCATCTTGGCCAAACAAGCCAAACAATGTAGACAATTGCTTTTAGAGCGTTGACTGATGACAATCGCAATCACTTTGCCGCCCACTCAACCTAGATTTCCACCAGCGAAAGCAAACACGGCAAGGCAAGAGTTTTTGGCAGCACCCGAGAATATTGGATGTAGGATATGGGATGCTGGATGGTGGGAGTTCATCCAGCCCCCTCAATCCAAACTCTTTTTCCTTTGGCAGTCAGGTAGCATTTGCCGGCGCTCAATTTGTAGTTTTCGGCATGGATTACACATACGCCGTGTGGTGCATTCAGCGCGCTTGTCAGCTTATAATTCAATTCGCCAACAGCAGCAGCAGCAGCAGCAGTGGCAGATGTAACTGTATACACATAGATCCGGAGGTGAAGCTGTATCAGCTGCCCTAAATTGACAGGCAAACTGCATCTGTCCTGCCGTATACCGCCGTCGTGTGCCTTGCAAATTGCATTAGATGTCACAGGGAACTTTTACCTTTGATTGTGTAATTTATACAAAGATTTGACCTGCACTCGCTTTGAGTTTGTATCCTCATTCGATGCCTTTGGCTGAACATGAATGAGGCATTCTTTGCTCGACTCAAAGGAAAGGTTCTTTGACGTAAAAAACTAGAGACCTTTTTTTAACGTTGATAAGTTACCATTTAGTTGTAGTATTCTTTAATATAAAAGTATTTTTACTCTAGTTTTCTGGAATAATACTATATAGAGTATTTTTCAAGGATAATCCATAAGCGAATAGCAAGCAATTCTATAGTTGTCTCGCATTTCGACACTCATGCATGACAAGAATGAGTTCAAGTAGCTGTCAGTGGCAAAGATTTAATGCTGCTTGCTCTGGCTTTCAGTCTCCCCAAGCTGTTTTTTTTTCTCCTGCCCTGCTCCCTTTATTGAGAAACAGCTGCCATCATAATTCAATATTTTACACTTGAATGTACACGGAACAGAACTTGACAGCGACAACAACAAGGATCTGAGCAGCGAATGAAAATGTTTACACGCTGCTGAGTTGCTGAGCTGCCGAGCTGCCTAGCACTTCGCACGCCAGCCAACTAACTGAATGAGTGACTTACCAAAAGGCCGGAGAAAGGGTAAGGGACAGGCTCTCGAAAAGGCGCCAGCAAGTCTCTCGGCTGTCCTCCTGGGTGACCGTAAGGATCTGCCTGAAGTTTTCACTGAAAGTAAACTACAATGAAAGGTTGCCATGTTTCTTAAATTATTTAGAGTAAACGCCTAATGGAATTTAAATATTATACTTGGATGCTTTAGAACTCTCTGGCGTTAGTAAAATCCTTTAAAATATATCTATGAATACTTTTGAGGTACCAAATATTGTTTTTCCTTTTAAAGTGTCATAGGAAGTTGACAATTACGACTTTAAATCAGTAATAAGATCCTTTTTCTCAGTGCATAAATGAGCTCACAGCAACAGGCAGGAATGGCCAAGACAAGTCCGTACAGATTGTAGTCAAGGTAACCCAAAGGTACGTAAGTTGGCCGGCAGCCAAGGCTTTTGTGAGAGGCTGTCTTCCACCGGTTGCCGTGTGTTTGGAATAATTAGGCTGGTGTAGTTAATAATTACATTTTAAGCCTACCCGTTGTCCGTCTCCCACAAATCATGGAGGTTTCATGGCCATGGATGATGCCATGCCACGTCTCATTTAACATAATGAACCAAACTACATAGCTGCGCGTGGGGGAGATACCAGGCCACCACTCAGCCACCGGCCCACAAATTCAATCAAAGATTCTCACACAGCTCAACTGCAGTAAAATGGTTTACCGCAAATGCCAAAAATAAGGTCAGGCTTGCGCAGGTAAGGAGGCAGCACCTGAAATTGCAGCGAAACCACAGACATGGCAGCGAGCAGACAGCTGGATATAATCCGTTTTGTGTCGTCATAGTGGGTGGGTGAAAACCAATGCAAACTGCATTTTGAGTGGGGATTACCGAACCCTTTTTGTGTTTCGGCGAAGAGTCAAACAAACTGTTTTGTAAATTCAATCAGTTGCGAAGGTCAAAGGCATTCCCCTTGACGTTTAATCTCTTAAAGTCTTTCAAATTTTACGACTCTGGCTGGTGTCTGGTCTGTGCAATTTGCTGTCTGACATTTAAACGTCGGGACACCTGTGCGTATGAGCAATAATTTGCACAGAATATCACGCATACGAGGCATTTAACCTTTGCAAGAAATTGTACACTCAAAAAGCATTTTAAAGTCCTATTATACACAACAAAAACCACAAGACACAACAACAAAAGCAACCACAATTTATATAGAACAGCAAAGCTTTTTCCCCTATCTGAGGAAACCGCAGTGAAAAACGGAAAAGTTTTTCAAGGCCCGATAAGAGTTTTTTAATTTGTCTAAAAAGGGGGGAGAGGCTGCCGAGCGAGAGGGGCGAGACAGGCAGCTGAGGTAAAGAGAAGTGCTGTGCCGAGTGCTCTATATACGCAGGTATCGTCGAGTGGGCGTTGCTCCGGTGTTGTGTTGTGTGAGGTGAACTTTTTAGGCGGCGTAATTTATGCACAATGAAAGCGTTTGGGATTAAGGACACACACACACACAGCCAAAATGGGGCGTGGCAAAGGCGTCGTCTGTGTGGTGCGGCATAAAAAAGCAAGTGCCAAACTGCCTCCTTCCTCCTCCTTCCAGCAGACAGGTGTAGCAGGCAAGCCGGAAAATTAGCGGAAAGCGTCAAAAGCGTTCCCCAAACGGCAATGTCGCGGCATGTCTAACCTTACGAAAGTCCCATGCCCCTACCCTGTCCCTTTACATTTACCTGGGGCCAGACTTTTTTGAAAAACCACATAAATACAGGCGGAAAAAGGGTCTAAGAAACACATTTAAAATAATTTGAGTTATTTTTATTTAAAAAAAAAATTGTCCAAAGAGTAAAAAATCTATTTTAGCAGAATCGTCAGTAATTTTGAGTGTGTAAAACAAAAATTTAGCCAGCAATCGATTTTAAATTCAACGGTCCAATAATGTACTTTAATTTAGAGCAAGTAGATTCAATTCTTTGCTCTTCTCATTGATGTATATATGGAGGACTTTGTTGTCATACATTCCTTGCACTGATCACCACCCACTTATGTGTCACCACTCCTCGTTTTGATTTGCGAAAAATTCTAAAATGTGTGTTTAAAAATTTGTTACTACAAATTCAGCATAATTTGTAAAAAATAATGCTGTCCCTCCTCGTGTCTGATATATGGTGCAATTCTAAATTTAATTCTTCTTGAAAAAGATTCTCGATTTCTTTCTTATCGATTTGTTTATCGATCCTTTAAATTATTTTATAATAACATTTGCACACTGCAATTATCTGGTGTTAATTTATTTAAATAATATTTCTAAGTTCGTAAATTATTATTATTTTTCCAGTGTACAAGCTACAACAACAAGGTAAGTTAACTAACTAACTGGTGCAAATGAGAGGACAGTTTATGGCTTATTATTGTTGTTGTTGCCGCTGCCATTTTCATGTTGACAAATTCGCCGCCGGCCAACTTCTGGGTTTTTGTCTTCGTGCCTGTATTTTTAGTTTGTCTATGCGTTTGGCTTCTGGCCTGGTCGTGGTCCTGGACCAGGTCCATGCCGTAATTACCTGGACTACTCTCTTGCCTATAATACGAACACGTTGTTGTGGCAGCGCTGCCTTACGGTCATATTGACTGCAAACAACAACAACAAGCGGGAGGGAAAACTGTAAAATGAGCGTTTTGGGCATGATAACTTTGTCCTTAAACTTGTAAATAGTGGAAATGTTCGATGGGGGAGCCTTTGAGGGGTTAGTTAGACGCACTAGCGATGGGTCTGAAAACACTTTGATTAACTTTAAAGTTTTGGCAGGCATGGCAAATTGTATTATCGACAGTTCAGTTTGTTTACGCAAGTATTTTTAAATGAATTTTTAAATGGATTAAGTTTTGGCAATGAAGAGTTTATATTTAGAGGGTTTTTAAATTGGGTTTAGTTTATAAATGTAGTATGTATTCAGCTTCCACATCAGTACTATTTTTTCTTCGACTCGAACTTAGGATTTTGTATTTATTTAGGTAATTTATTATATACTCAAGGCAATTTGGCATTAACTTAAAAAGCCGCATTTGTTTTTGTTGTTTCCACTTTAAACGTTTAATTTGAAGCCACAATTTAAACTTGTTGTTTTTGTTGCTGGTGTTTGTGCTTGTCTTTATTTTCGTTATGGTTTTTTGTCATGCATATCAAACGCTTCATGGCCAGTGGACATCTACACCCTCGTACAGCCAAATCCGCATCCACGGCGCTTAAGTAGCCATTGTTTTTAGTGTTGTGTATTGTGTTGAGAGTTTTTTTTTTTTGTATTTTTTGTTTGTTTGTGTTATTTTTTGGTTTTTTTTCTGGTTTAGCCTGCGGCTTTGGGGCGGCTTAAAATTGGATTTGCGTTTTCGCTTTGACATTGCCTGTTTTTGTTGCTCAGCCGTAGTCGTCGTCGTCGTCGCTGAGAGTTTGCTTTCCACCTCTCCACATACACTTGTAAAAATGTCACTTTAATAACTTTGTGTTTTGTTATCTCAATTTTTCGTTTTTTTGCTGGTTTTTCAGGTTGTTTTTAGGGTTTTGTTTGGTCTTGTTTTGTAGCACGTTTTAATTGCCCTTGCAACAGTAGCAGCAGCAGTAGCAGCTGGCAACAATTTTCCTTTTGGTCTCTGCTCTCGTCTCTTTTTCATTTATTGTTGTATTTTTAGACGTGCCACAAATCCCCAACAGGCCAAACATGGCAAAAAGAATGGCAAGGAACAGAAACATTTCGTTTTATTACTGCCAAACATGAAAGACACCAACAGCAGCAGCAGCACGTTGTGAACAATGTGTGAGATTTCGCACGTCGTTATAAATAGCAATAAAATTCTCATTCGTACTGGTCGGCAAAAAAAAAAAAAAACGAAAAATTTGTGTTAGAGAGAAAAACAATTTTCAAATTGAGGCTCAACACTCAAATTGTAAATTATAATTTGATTTCATAAATGCGGGCGGGCGGGGCACCATTGTGTGGCAGCAGGAAACACGCAAATAATTTTCAAGCTTGCCCTGGCCAAAGGTCAAAGTTGAGGCAGCTTCTGGCTCCCTTCCCCTCTCTCTCTTTGGAGCATTAAATTAGCAGTCTGTTTGCCAGTGCTTCCCCACCCACCACCCCAACCCATTTGAGGCAACTTTTCTTTGGTAAGCTGCTTAGGAACTGCAACAGAAATGTAACAAAGTTTCGCCAAAGTCCACCGCAAAGTTATGGCCACACAAAAGTTAATTCTGAATGGCTGCGCCTGTCGCCATGCAGCACATTTTGAAACAAATTGAAGGGTAGCAATGGGTCGATTATGTTTAGAAATAAAAAATACTACATATAGCTAAATATAAGTTGAGGCACAAAGTCTGGCAGATTTTTGTACTTGTTTAAAAATAAAATTTTAATAAATAAATAAATAAAAAGTTCCAAAAACTTAAAACGCTTAAAACTTTAAACTTAAAACACTTTATAAAGTAAATATTTTTTTTTTTAGGAAGATACATTTATACTGTAAGGACATACCATAAGGAAATAAGTACTGTTTTAGGCAAAACATTTTTTGGGGGGTTTCTGGCATTATAGTCGAGTCAGCAAGATTTATGTGGATACAATTAGGCTACTTTTCTAATATAATATAATTAAACGAAGTTCCTTTTAAATCTCTGCATAAAGATCGTCATGACGCAGCCTAAAAATGATAAGATTGTAAATTAAAACCCTCTTACTTAACCACAATATTAATAATAACATAATTAATCAATCCAGTCAATGCCTACTAAACCAAGAGGTATCACAGCTTCATTCTATCACTTCAGAAATCTTTTTCAATTACACGCAAAATGTAGCAAACAACAACAACAATAACCAATGCCAGGGCTATAAAATGCTCTTGTAATTATTTGCACAAAATGCTTAATTGTTTGCGTTTTACAGCGAATTTCGCTGAGCGCCTCTGGCAAATATTGACGCTCATCAATGTGTGTATGTGTATGGGTTTTTTGAGGGAGTGTCTTTGTGTGTGCGTGGAAGGAAGTTTTTCCGCTGGCGGAAAAATTATCGCACAGCGTGTGAAATAAAAATTGAGCCTTCCCTCCGCACTCTCTATTTGTGGTTTTTGTTGTTGCTGTTTGGCATTTCAATTAAATAAATAGGCTTAATTTTTTTATGGAGCGCAGCGGCGGCACCGGCACCGGCAGCGTCAAGGAAAATTTAAATAACGAACCTGGAAAAAATGGCTATATGGAGAGACTCTGAATGTGTGTGTGGTGGGTCTGTCGAAGCATTGAACCAGTTTAAAAAGAAACACACTGGCACACACACACGCCCACTCAGAGTGTGCAGCTTTTAGTCAAGTCTCTGGTTGTACATAAAAAAGTCAACAGACAAACAAACAAACAACATGTAAATTATGAAAAATGTACTAACAAAGCAGCATAAGCACACAAACGCGCATATACAGTCTGGGTACAGGCAGGACTATACCATACAAGACATATATAAACATCAACTTTGGGAAATATGTACCAAAAAATAGTTTACAGAACGTAGAAGGTTTTAGTTTTATTCCTAAATATTTAAGATGAATTTATTAAATTTATTTGGGTCGGAATTTGCATTCTTTTTCGTGTTTAATATTCATTAAAAATACACGCTACGACCATATCTATCAGGGTTATGGTCCGAATCATTCGAGTTATCTCGCGGAGACTCATTTCCGATTTCCTGGAACCCCCCCTCCCAGTCGATGGGAAGCTCATCTTCGCCCACGCGTTCTTGAAGGCGTAACAGCTCGATCTTCTGGTCGTCTGATATTGGGGCACGTTGCGGGTTTGAGGAAGACAAATTAGAGCCTTGACTGGAAGAGACTATCGATTCCGCATGCAGGGAGGGAAACAGTGAGGTGATCAGTGGCACATAGACAGGATCAAAGGTGGTACTCCAATTGCGACTGGAACTCGGCAGATCCGGCATATCGATTGCTGGTAACAGTTCGGAAAACGATGAATCGCCCATGGTGGTAATAAAGAAATGAAGTTACGAAAAAAAAGTGGGTAAACTATAGGTATAGGTCTTTAGAGGTTTTTTATTTCGGAAAATTTCGATAGGGAATTTATTTAGACTTGTTTACCGGACACTTGGAAATTGTTTGACGGATTTAGCATTTGATCATGAACCGAAGGCTTACTAGCCGGTTGATTAAAATTTTATTAGAAAGAGTAGCTTAGCTGTCCTACACTTGTGCCGCACACTGTACCCGGCTATGTACATTCTGAATTACTGCGTCTCGTTAGCCACCGACTGAGCCTGGCCTACCTGGCAACGCTTGCCGTTGGATCCTGCTGCTCCTGCTGCTGGTCCACTTTTTTTATAGACACTTCTCCGCTACTGCTGCTGGTGTTGTTGGTGCTGTTGGCCACCTTTGTAGGCCGACAACAGGCAGCAATAACCCATCTCACACCCTTTCTGGCGGCAATGGAAGCGCTGTGCTGCCTGAAAAATGCGCACCTGTTTTGTTTATTTTGACTGTAGGATGCTGTGTTGTTGCAGCATCCGCTTCAATCGGGTTGCTGTTGCTCCTGCGGTGCGGAATTTGTTGCTGTTATTTCAGCGCAGCTGTGCCGCCATGTTGTGCATTTAAAGTGCAGCTCATCCTCCCCGATACAGGCACATACAATCCCCATGCTCAACCCCCGAAATCCAAGGTAGCACTTTCGGCACGTTTCTGGATCATTTGCTCACTGTGCTGGCATTAAGTTTAAAGTTGTAAAACATGTGGAATATAAAAACATTGGAGAGAGCATCAGATGGTGCCGAATGCAGGCTTTGAATAGGACAGTTCATTTTAAATGAAGTCGGGAATTATTTAGAAAATATTTTCAGTGCCAAGGATAACGTCTAAATTGTAGGAATAAAATGAACAAATCGGAATAATAGTTACCTCGTTGTTAGAAAAGGTATCAACGCTTATTTTTAATCGGAATAATACATTGAATATAATTATAATACAATTATTTTATTATTTAAACTTTGCATAGAGCAAGTAGTTAAAGAATAAAGAAATTAGTATAGAAAGAACAGAAGAATTGTAATTTCTTACTGTTTCCCCGTACAATTACTGGCAAAGAACTCATTACAAAGTATGTCCGCAGGCGATTGAATAGATTTGAGCATTCCGCAGTGTGCTGAAAAAGGCAACTTTAACTGCAACTTTGACTGCGGGTTACGCTTAATTAAATGGCCAAGCATCGGACCAAGTAAATACCCAATGTGGAATAAGGAGGGGGTGAGCCGAGTCGAGTTAGTTTCCTTTTGTTTATTTGAAACCTCTCTCCGAGTTAGCACCCACCCACACCCATTGACAGTGCAAGCCGGAGCTAATCAGTTGAGAAAATTTCTGTGAGACGGCTAAAACCAAACAAAAGGGCAAGAACTCGGACCCTTTAGGGGGCGCTCTGCCTTAATTAGCGCTGCAAACAAAGGAAACTTTCTCCGAGACCGAGTCGGAGTCCGAGTAACGTTGGGTCAAAAGTGCCAATACAATGTGTAAATATAAATGAGCAGCAGGGCAGAAGCGTTCTTAATTATTACGCATCATTGGAGCGCAGGAGGAAAAAGCCAGGAAAATGCCGGAAAAGATACCCCCCCCCAAGTCAGACAGAGACGGTGTCGGTGATATCCGCCAGGTAAATGACAGACGGCTTAAGTTATTAATATATTTCCGTTATACGGCGCCGACTTCCATCAGTCGACATCAATCAAGCAAACAAACCGACCGATGTTGGCCTTATTTAATGCTTGCCAAATTAATCGCAATTGTATTGAGATTGATTGAGCCAAAAATAGTTGCCTGATGATTGGTGATGGGAGAGGGAAAATTCCAATTTTACCCATTTTTTTATGGAGCAATTAAAATGTTTATTGAGCCTGTGCTGACAATGCTTAAAAGAGAAATTAACAGGAAAGCGTTTATTTGTTGACTCGAAAAAAGGAAGCACAGCAAATATAGGAAGTTGCAAAAAGAGGTTAACAAACAGGGGAAAATTGTATGGAACGGGGGTTAAAAAAATATTACAATGGATTTCTACAGGTATAACTATTGACTTTAAAATATTTAAAGGTTTTACTGTGAATTTTAACGTGGTAATATTTCGGTAGCCTAATTTTTATGGTTTTCAAAAACCCCAGTTATTTCTGTAGCAACGCCGATTACGTTAAGCCTTATTTATCACTCTTTCTTGCAAAAAAGCTTAATATTAATTAACTATAATTAATTTCCATGTGACAATTGACATTTCTGCTCAATATATTTAATTCAACGAGCTTTTATAAAACATTTAATCTGCTTTCGTGCTATTAAATTGGACAAGGACAACGCCTACCAACATAATCATAAATGGTTTAGCAGTTTAGAAATTTTGCGAGGGAAACCTTTTAGAGAACCCCGTCCAAAAACTACCGAGAAAACCCTAACCTAACCACAATAATTCAATTATGAGCGACCACATTTGTGTGTCCTGCGACCGTCGTCCCGTCGACAAATTGAATAAGTTGAAGGTCTTCCGGTTTGGCCTTTTGCCCAGGATTACGAAAGCTTTCAAAAGTTCCAACAGCAGCAGCTCTCAACTCCCAACTCCTGCACTCTCTGAAATAATGCTGCAGAGCATATCAAGTTATTATAGTGGGAAAAAGTTTTTTAGTGTTTTAGGCCTACACGAACAGCAACTGTCGGCAATTTAACTAAAAGCGGTCATAACAATTTAAAAGGTGTTTGTTTCTCGGATGGCCAACAGCCAGCCAACCATTTGACCATCAACATTTATGTGGCTACTTGTTCGCCGGCATAGAGCTCACTTATTCGCAGCGAGCGAAAATCCAATTGAAATCGTTTTGGCGCTGAATCCATTTAATAACCAACATAAATACTGTTCACGACGCTTTACGACTTGAGTGCGCCGCAGGAAACTATCGCCAGCATCAAGCATGAAACTTTGCCAAAGGCGCACAGATATACGTTTCCTTAGGTACAGATGTGATCAAAATAATAGTTAAATGTAGTCGTAGAGGGTGTTTTTTGAGTATAATAATGATTAATTGGAAAGCGAAATATTAATTTAAGCACTGAACTAACTATAAATATTTTTAAAGGATACGATTGGAGTTACTATATTTTAAGCTTTCATATTTCAAAGAAATTTAACTTTCAGAGCAGTTTTTATTAAAGAAATTAACTTTGTGCATTTAAAAAAAATATAACTAGTACTGTCAGTTATTATGTTAAACCCACCACTATTATGTTGACCTTGTCCGTACATCCCCGTGGATATATGCTGGAGCTTGTGGGTACAACTGTATGCAAATGTGCTTTAGGGTGTCAATTCCCGCAGCGACACTTTATGATATTTACACAGAAACATACATATACACATCGAAGTGAGATATCCAAGGACATGAGAATATACATTTCTTTTTCTGTATATTTTTGCTGATTAAACTAGGCGGTGGATTTGTCCTTGGCCCAATAATCCGCAATTGAATCGAAATAAGTTGCTCCCACCGCTCACACAATTTGCTAAGTAGATTTAGCCTCCTGTATGGACCATAAAACCTAATAAAAGTCCCATAAATAGTGGGCGACAACCAAGATAATAAATATGTGGGCAACAGATTTATTCACTTTTTGTGTTCCCCTTCAACGGCTGCCAAATTGAGTTGAAGGCAACGGCAGGCAGGAGGGATATTATGTGTAATTGCATTTTATTTGCCATAAATAAATGCTTTTGAATGGGGTTTTGCAAACCAGACACACCGACATTTAAATTGTCTTCGCACAATGCTGCACAACTTTCATCTCGTCTCAATTAGGACACAAACAGTTGCAAGTGCAGTTGAAATATTTAAGCAATTTCCGCAAGATTTCTTAATTAAAAAGTTGCTCCGTCTTGAGTTGGTTTGGTGGCGCGTTTGCCGAGGTGTCAGCAACAATGAAAATATTTTCCACTTACCAGCCAAAGTGTTTTGGAATTTTCCCCCATCTTTCTCGTCGACTCGTCGTCGACTTGGCAATTTGCTTTTGCACATTTTTCTTCATTTACTTTGCACCGAAATCTACGAAATTTCATTTGCAGTTATGTGCTGCTATTTTCGCAGGCAGCACACAAAAAGCAACAAAATACTACAACATCACAACGGCACACGTTCTTTTGCCCAGTCACTGGCCTAAAATATTTGCCAAGCGCTTCACATCGGACGCACAGTCAAACAATTTGGGCTTCGGACTCCGGGAGTTCCCCACCGGATCCGGATCTGAAACGAAACGAAACGAAATATGTACACAGTCTAAAGTTATTATTGTTGCCCCTCCGGAGAAAGTCAGGATGAGTTCTTTCTTTCCCTCTCTTTAATACCATTTTACAGACTTCAATTTGGACGGTACATACATAGTCCTGTGTTTGTTTGTGCCTAATGCGAATGTTGTCCATTGTCCTTTGTCCAATAGAATTTGCTGCACGCTTCACTTATTTGGCTGAATGTTGTTGAAAACAAATTTTGTATTGCATACGTTTGTAGGCCAGCTATTTTTGGTCTCAAAGAAAGTTTTAGCGTAGGTATAGATTAAGGCATGAGTTAAGGGTATCTAATGTCACTGGAATGTTATGAGAAACCAAGATTAAAATGTATTTGCCTATATAGATTTAGTTTGTATAAAAAAGTCTATAAAAGTATATTAACAACCTTGACATCTTGAAGAATTTCAAGTGCTTTTTAAGGAATTTTAAAGACAAACTTGGCAATATAGACATTTTAAAATGAAAGCAAGGATGCCCAAATAGGGCACCTTACAGCATTGATTATTATTAAATTTTATTGTTCAATTAAATAATCTGACCCTGATATCAACATTATAAATATTTAATTTTAAAATTTGACTGGTTACTATGTATTTTCCAATAGAAGAAAAGCAAAACAAGCTGCCACTAAAAACATTTTGCCCATATTAGGGTTTTTGAAACTTTCTTCTTTGCTCTTTCAACTTGTCCTTTAAGCATTCCTCTTGTAGCTTCAAGTTTTCATCTTGTTTTGGGACAGGTCAATGCGTTCCGAAAACTCACTTGTTATTACCCATAAAATTTGCTTGGCCTTGGCATCGAGAAAGCCCTCAGGTGGAATGAAAAGAATAAAAGAAAGCCAGGTAACTGAAGCTGCTGTGCTCTACATACATATATGTAAGGGAAAAAGTTTTCCCTTATTCCAAAGTCGCATGCATATTGTAATTGCATTTTAAATGGCTGCAGTTGGCAGAGGGGGGCCTTGTGTCACGTTGATTTTGAGGATAACCTCAGCACGCACACGCCTCATGGCCGCAATATATGGTAAATTAATTCAATATTAAGCAATCAAATATTGTCGCCACATCATCAAATGCTGCGGCAGCCCCCAAACGTCAATAGAGTGCCTGCGTGTGTGACTTGTGGTCTGGTGTTTGCATTGGCAGACGCCTTCAATTAGAATATGGCAAATTGAACAGCCGTAGAGATATGGATTCAATAAGGGGGATTGTTCGTTCGGTCGGGATTGAATGAATTGCAATCAATGCCAGAGGTCATAGGAATTCATCTAACAATGCGCAGAACCTTCGTTTATTACATTCTCCCGCTGACGCCGCCGCCGCCACCACGCCCACATATGATTGGCTGCCCATTTTGGTATAGCTTGAGCTATCCCTTCAGCCTCCGCCATAACCCGCTCTCAGTATTTTTATTAATTTTCCGCTTTCACAGCTGCCACGGGCTGACTCTGGCCCCGGGTTTCCCCCGTTGTTGGAGTGTTGGATTTTTGCATGTTCGTTCGCCGGCTGTGTGCGACAAAAGAATTTAATTAAAACGCGTGGCCGGGCATTGTCCTCGGGAGCTCCGCTGCCATGTCCTGGTCAAAGGATTAAGACGCTGCTGGTGTCATTTCAATGGGATAAGATCGCACCTAGATGGAATGGCGCTTAGAGTTGGCAACTGTGTATTCTTATAACTAGAGAAAGGTTAGTTTTTAAAGGAATTTTTAAAACTTTTCTTTAAGAAAAAGTTTGCTCTACATAGTTTTATAAAAATATATATTTTTGAGAGATATATTAAAGGATTTTTAAAAGAATTTTCTCTGTGTAATTAAAGCTTTCCTCTCGCTTCATAATATTTTTCTGTTGATGTAATTCTCAGTTGATTATTGCCACGACGTTGGGCAAACATAATTTGAAACGTGGCCGTAACTTTGGAACAATTATAATTTGCATAAAGCTTGTAGCTCAGGTGTAAAATATATGTGTTTGGGTGTGTGTGTCTTAATCCGTGTCACTGTGCAAAATTATAAAACTTTTTTAATTACATATACATATACACAGAGATTTCCTGTGCTTTTTTTGTTAGAGCAAGAAGAAGTTGAAGCCACATTTGTCACATATGACTGAGTGTGTGTATGACTTGTGTAGATACATCTGTCATACGCCCTGTTGTACACGCACTCACTTTGACACTTTTCACAACATTCTTGTGTTTTGATGTGCATTTAATTGCAGCGAAAATGGGAAATCCGTTTGCATTGTTCCTTTTGTCAACGAATATGTCGAGCATAATGGAAACAAAACAGCAGCGGAAACAGATTGGAAAAAGTCTACAACCAAAAAGTGTGTACGATTTTGTGTCAAGAGGTTTTCGAGTACAATTCCTTGGGTTTTTATGTGGGTGAACTTCCAGATGTGTGTCAGAAGTGTTCTAAACAATGGAAAAGACAAAAAATATAAAGCCAAGTCTATTTATATGACAAGAAAGCTTTGTTGTTTTTTACATTTCAGAAAAACCTTGGAGTTTTAATATTTTAGAAATGCATTGTTCTACCATAAAAACGTTTATCATCGTTTCATATACATATGTTCTTCATTTATTTATTGATTGCTTAACTTTCCACACCCTCTGTAGACACACAAATTTAGCAAAACATTTGTTTGGCTTGTCTTCGCCTTAACAGAGTTTCCTTCGTTTTGCCATCTGCATTTGTCATTTGTCTTTCTAAATTGTGTAGAGCTGGGAAAACAAAAGCGGATGCATTATATATTTAAATGACTCAAATGAAATGTCATTTGCAGCAAGGATCTTCTCTACCTGTGTGTCTCTTTGTATTTGCAAAGAGTGTCATGAGGATGATGATGATGATGACATGACACCGAACGATTTAAATTTAATTTATTTGCCCGACTCAGAGTCGGTTTTCTCAGGCATTTTCAATTGCTTTAATTAAAAAACCATTTATGTTTTGTTTGTGCAGTGCATGTTTGTCAAATTTGTATGCAGCCATTGAAGGCAAATGACATGGCACAAATTCAACAAAGGATCCCGGATCGATTTGCCAGGCGAAAGGAAGAAGGAAGTCCACTGTTTGTCCGTGTTCGAGCTCTTTCGGTTATTGTCCGTGTTGTAGCTGCCCGGCTGCCAGGCCCGGCTATTATTGCAACGGTTCTATGATTATAGCCCTGACCGGACTATTTCAGTTCTGGCTTTGGGGTAGAGTTTTGGGTCAGTTGTGCGCGCTTTCGACGCTCGGAATCGGAACTCGTGTCATTTCCGCAAAAAAGTTTAGCATGCTTTTAGGCCGGGGCCACTTAATACACAACAGTGTTGTTGGCGTACAACATGCCTGTGAAATTGCGAAACAGATGCGAGTGTGTTCTGGAAATTTATTTCGACCGAATCGTAGATAAAAAGCAGTGAAATTTGTGTTTCCCCTAGTTGCTTCCGGCCATTTATCACTTTGGGTTTTATAGAATAATAAGAAAAATGGGGTTATATGCACTGTGAGAAGTCAATGCAGAAATCTGCATGTAATTTTTTAAGATTTTAGGTGAATATATATATGTATGTATATAGTTTCCTTTTACTGAGTTAATAACATTTTAATCCAAATTATTAATAATCCAAAAATGAATATATTTATATATTTTACATCAACACTTTTCTTAAGGTGCATTCATTTTCATGCCAATTTCTTATGTGCTTTATCTTTTTGTTGTCTTACCAGTTTATTAGCAGCTCTCTCTTGCGACCCTGAACTTGATAAATTAGCCAACAAATGTGCACTTCCTTGGGCCGTTTCCTGGACTTTATTCATTCCGCCCACGAAAACAATGGGAAATTAGCATACGGAACATCCCTCTTGAACATTTCCATGCTGATTTCTGGCCACTCCAGCTGTCGTTGACCCTGAAAGTTGTTTAATAAATGTACTCACACATGCTTATGGGCCATCGTATGGTTTTCCCTATTTCTTGCCGGCCATTTGCCTATTTCCTTTATTTCTTTTGCTGTATCAGCAGAGTGGAACTGTCGACCTTGCGATGACAGCCTTGGTGTTTTGGTATTTTTGGGCGGAAACAACTTTTTTAATAACGCCAAGCTAAGGCGAATGATGATTTTTGGCAATATTTATTTAAGTTGTCGGAAATTTGTCTCCTTGATGGCGGCATGTTAAGTGTGTGTGGTTGTGTGATTTTTGCCTGCGTTGCATTTAATTTAATGTGCCGAGTTTATTTATGAGGGACGTCTGCTAATTACGAGTGCTTTTAATGAGCGGCAGTTAAAAGTCGTAACGAGCTTAATTGCGAGCAGCCTTTCATTAATAATTTTGTGTCTGTCTTACCCGCTTGCCACCTCTCGCTTTCCTCGCCTTCCGCTTGTCTTTCCATCCTTGCTTTTCCTTGTCTCGGTCTCCACTTTGTGCAAGTTTTTAATGAAGTTTACATTCTGCCTTCACCGCTCGCTTACCTCGCTCAAAAAGCAAAGTTAACTCTTAAGGCCGAGTAAATCACTTAGTTGAGATACCTTCTCTATAGCACAAAATAAGAAATGCGGTAAGAAAAAACCCATTTTTCAAGCCCCCCAAAATGCCAGGCGCTTCTCTCTTTTCATGCCCAGAAAATCAATTTTCTTGATTGAATGTGGCACATTCTTAATGGCCGTACAATATCTTAGATTGCAGAATTATTTGCAACTAAAAATGACATTTCTGGGCAACACAATTTATTAGTTTTTGTTTGGATTTATTGACCAGAAGAAATTTATATTTGTCAAGTCATATATTTTACTGATGGAAATCTTGCAGTTAGTTGGCCTTTTGGAATGTGATTGTGTGTTGTTTGACTCTCAATTGGGAATGCAAATTGTGCGATAATTGTTGCAAAAATAGATGAAAAATAATCCCCTGCCGAATGTTTGGACTGCTGCCAACTGGCTAAATAAATGTTCGAGCTGGAGGCATCCTGCTGCTAACGTGGTATCCGGAAATTGGATTAAAGCTGACAAAAACTTATTGCGTTAACAACGCTAATTGGCGGCCATTATACCAAGCCGCCTTGGGGCACCTTTCTCTGGCCACTAAATATGTGCTCACTTGTCTAGACATGATTTAGCCAACGGCAGCCGCCTATTTCGGACCTGGCCAAATAAATCTGCGTTGGGTTTCAGTCTCGTAAAGTCGGAGTTGGGTTGGGTTTGGGTTTGGGGTGCTTGTGCTTGGGTTAACCAAATAAATGTTCTTCGGGGTCATTGTTCCATGTGTGTGCGTGTGTGTCTCCCTTCACCCGCCCATCATCGCTCTATCTCCGGGCAAACACATGTAAACACAAACGAAAAGACAAAACTTAAACACGTCGAAATCAGCTTAACAAGTCGCTTTCTGTTTGACTTGTGCCTGTTCCTGGCTGTGCTGTGTGCATGGGTGTGTCCTTGTCCTGGTTCTCGCAAAATTAATGCCTCGGCTTAAACAGATTGAATGCGGCCACGGGAGTCAATTGGGATTTAGCCATAGACAAATGTGATTTTATCCAAAATATATAGAAAAGTGTATGGGTAGTTTATTCGCAGTATTTGAACGAAATCTGCTGGGTGAGTGCTTTTAGATACACTGGGAACTAGGATATATGGAAAACTTTGAGCAAGGGTCAAGGATCTTGTATTTTTCTTTATAAATCTATTCCTTTTTAAATCGATAAAGTAATAAGTGGGGGTTAAATTCTCCAAGTGCTTCAATAATCCAAGGATCTTCTGCTCCACTCGTTCTACAAACATTTCACTACTCAACAAGTGCCTGCCAGCTGTCCTAATGGCATTGATCCTGCACCTGCTGCCATTGGCATTTAAGGTGTTAATGCCATGCGTCAATTTGCCAGCTGCAGAACTCATTAGGGGAGCAGCGGTGCGTTCAATAGACGGCCAATGTGGGTCATCTGCTGCTTAGTGCATTCACCGCACTGCCCTAATCACACCCTGAGCTGCAGATACGGATACACCCACGCACAAGTACCAGCACACGCGCATTTTCGCACACACCCGCCCAGTCGGACATTTGCATGCAGTGAAAAGTTTCTTCTGGCGAAAAGTTTTATAGCCCAGCTGTTAACACTTTGATTGCCTGGCAAGTTTTAAAACTGTCGACAGACCAACCGACCGACCGACCCCGAAAACTTGAACCCGCCCGCCTCAATAATACATATGCAAATGCTCAGTGGGAGTGCACATGGCAAATGCTAGCCGAAAGTTTACTCAACTGTAACGCCAATTTATTTTGGAAATCTATACGCTAGAGAGGGCATAGCACAGACATGGAGGATAGAGGATATATGCAATAAATTCTAGTTTCTAAGCAGAAATAGTTGAATAATGATTGATATATGATTATTATTTTGTGACATTTATTTTGTAGTTAATGAGGCATATATTTTGGCCTCTGACAAACAAGTCGGGATATTAAATAAATGAGTAGAAAATATTGTACGTACGCTGTAGATTTTGCTAGCCCGAAGAATAAAGTTAGCTTTTAGGGGAACCTCTCTAAAAATGTTATACCTATCTATAGTTAAGCAAGAAGAAAGAGATCTTTTATTCTCTTAAATTACAAATTTCTCTTTACAAAAGTCTTTAAATAAAACCTTTAAGAAATTCCATAAAAATCTACCATTTTCCCACCTCGAAAGAGAGCAAAGCCCTTGAGTTTTCCACTTCGATTGTGAGCATCCAACACCTTGATCCGCTTCGCCGCTTAGATAAACACTTGGTAAGTGCATTTAACAATCGACTGCCCTCAATTACACTCCATGGTTCGACGAGGGGCTTCCTTCGTTCGGTTGTAAAGCTTTAAAGTAGCATTCGATATGCGTTGCATTTCATGGATAAACAGAGCTGGCTGCTGGTTGGTTTTAAAAGTACCAGTAAGTACTTGTGTAAGCATAAGCACGAGACAGGGTTTGCCAGGTAGTTCTGCTCTGCCATAAATAAATAAGATTAAGCGGGCCACTCGAGTCCAGTGTCTGTGCGAAATGAGTGAGAGAGTTGGACATTAGGAGGACTCCCTTAATCCGCCAACCCGACGCCGACGCCTTCGTCTCCGTCTCCGCCTCTGTCTCTGCCGCAAGCAACAAAACAACAACGTGCCCGGACTGAAGAAACATGAAATAAACATTTTGCCACAATGCGAAGGACACCAAAAACATTTCCGCATGTTGCACAAGTGCAGTGACAGTACACGGTAAAATATTTCGGTGACTTTTAAGAGAAATAAACTAATAATTTTATAAAAATTATATTCTTAGAAAATTTTTAAAACAATTTTAAAGGATTGCTAATAATTATATCTCTCTTGAATACCTTTGCCCAAACAAATAGCCGAGTAGATCTAGTAGCTACCTCTAAATTAATTTCTTAGTTTCTTCTCTGCAAGATTTCTCATTATCTTATTTTAATACCCAAAAAAATATCTAGTGCATAATATTTCTTTGAGTGTAACTCAGCAAAACAAGAAACAGAAGCTGACTGCATTCGAAATCAGCGCTGCATGTGCAAAGTCAGACTTTGTGCAGCGTCTTAAGCAGGTCCTTCCTTCTTCTGCGACTCGTGCTTCTCCGACAGCTTCCTCCGACTGCTCCTCCTCTGGCTGCTCCTCCTGCCAGTTGTACTCATAATTCAGGAAGTGTGCAGCGCTTTTTGTCAGGCGTACTTGCTTGCATTTCATAACAAGCTCCACTGCGCGCTCCAGCAGGAGACAGGGCTTAATAAATGTCATAAAAAGTGCCCAAGCGCAGAAAGTTTTTTAAAAATCAAGAGCCAAAAACTCTCAAAGTTAACAATTTAATTTGAAAATTACATTTAATAAAGGAAAGATTGAGGGGAGATAGAGACAGATACGAGTGCAGTGAGGCATTGTCCGCTTTTAATGAGCCTGCAAATAGCCAGCCGGCAAAAGAGCGATACAAATTTGCACATAACAATAATTCAGCTGCAGCGGCGGCAGGCAAACATTTTGATAATTAATATATAAAAATCAGTTGGTCGGTGGTGTGCGGCCTGATGTCTGCTCTTATTGTTGTTTAATTAATCAGCCATTGAGCATACACACACAGACACGGAGCGCAAACACGTTCACAAAAAAGTGTCATTGATTAATTAAAAAATCTCTGTTTCTACCCCCTAAAAGCTGATGCTAAATATTCCTGAATATTCATGAAAATAACTCAATAAGAATATCGAATGCAATTTTCTGTTTAACAAAATGATTATTCATGGATTAAAACTATTGTTGCGGTTTAAGATATATTCACCCACAGGGCTATCAAATGGTTTAAAGGCAACGCAAAATATGCAAAAGCCGATCAAGGGTATTGGCTTTGTTATTTGCATATGTCAGATGTTGCTTTAGTAATGGGATTTTTGATTAAAAATGATTATATGCCTGTGGTCATGTGCAGGGTTTTAAATATCAAACATTAAACAAGCCTTATCGAAATGTCAGCCTTCCTTGTTTACTTCTCTTTAAATTATATGCTCAACAACTGATCTGCGTTAAATTGGCAAACTATTAAGCTTAATCACAGATAAAGTTGGTTGGTGTATTTAAAATATAATTGACCTACACTCGTGCATTTTCCACTTTAATGAGCTTTAAATCATGTCTGTGCATTAACGATTTTGTTGCCTGCTTTCATGGGCACGTTCCAGGCATTTTCATTGTATTTTTCTGTATTGTAATAGGTTCTCTGCCTGTCGCCTGCCATTAAACAATTAGCAGGGAATGATGCCCCGAAAAACAGTTGCAATTAGCGGCCCGCAAATTGCACTTAATTATATAATAAATTCAATTGACAGCTGCGCTTTTTGTCGCTTCGATTTTTGCATAATTTCTGCATTATTTATGAGTTTAGCCTTATCTATTTTTATGCACTTGTTTGCAATTATAATGATACTATTAACGGTATATACACTTGGCCCTCGCTTAACACGAACTCTTTTAGCACGAACTCGGTCTTACACGGT
>JAEIIJ010008606.1:0-16377 GCA_018904815.1 Drosophila ogumai | reverse complement strand
TAATTTATAAGTTTTAAACTTGTAGCGTTAGGAAGGCAAATAAAATCAAATCAAATCAAAAAAATCAATGACAACAAGTGCAAATGAATCGAGCAGGCTTGACCCTTTCGAGTCCTTTGCTTTATCTCTGCCACCAAAGTCTTGTTGTGGCTATAATTATGATGGCATTTCATACCCTTATCCGAATAACTAAACTTGTGCTCTCAGAAAATATATGAATTATTTTTTCCACTGCATGTTAGTCTAGCTCAATTTGGGGTCAACTAACTGGACCAACACCCGCCTAACCACTTCAATATGAGCAAAATAAGCTGCCACCAGTAGTAGCTTGGCCAGCTCATTAATTTTACTCAACCGAAAATGAATAATGACGCCAGACGAGTGGGTACTTGTGTGTTGAGTCAAAAGTCCCTTCCAGGCGGGCAGGGCGAAAGTGTCTGGGGAAACAGTTTCACAGGATACTCGGACAGGATATTTTACTGGCCATGCTCTGGGCTTGATTGTTCACCATTTTGGCAGCTGTTGCTTGTTGTTCGGTTAGTTTGCAGTAGTTTGCTGGTGTTTGCTCAAAGGAGCTGCAAGTGAAATATTTTTATTTTCGACGTACTCCTACCCCAAACTGGTGCAGCCTTCGTCCTGTCACCATCACTGAGGGTCTCGATTACAAAAGTTGCAAAATTCCTTGTTCGTTTATGCTTTGCGCTCTGTTTGTTTATGCCTCTCTGCGAGTTTTATGTTTTGCCACAGTTTTGTTTTGCTTTGCCCTCCGGCCAAAAGTTTTTACGGTCAGCCGGGGCTTGCTTTATGAATTCTGGGTTGATTTGGTTTGCTCTGCTCTGCTCGCTGTTCCACTCGACCTACTCTGCATTTTATCAGGTTTCCAGAAATGTTTATTCTGACAGAATCCTGAACTCTGGGCTTAAATTGTTGTCTGGGTCAATATACATTTAAGCTTAGTGTTTCCAAAGGCAGGCAGACGCGATTCCCACACCCCTAGTCTTTGCTAAATAGAAACTACATACAAATGTTAATTTTATTAGTCTCTTTAGTTTAAAATTTTTTGAAAAGTGATTTAAATTTTTACAGTTGAGGTAAATAAAAATACCTACAAAAACTGGGTGCAACAGGCTGGTGCCGAAACCATTTGCATTGCATTCACCTGCAGCTGGATCAGCCTCATCCGGCTACATGTTCGAAATAAACCCAGTATGCCACCCATCGAGCTCCGCTGGCGACCTTCTAATCGGAACGCCAGTGGACAAGGATTGACTGCCAGGGGGAAATGGAAACCAGGCTGTACAGGAAATGCTTTTGTTGTTATCGCAAACTTAAGTTGTAGACTAATATTTATTTTAACTTGAATCTCAATATGCATTTTTGAATTTTACCAAATTTGTTAAATGAAAAAAATAAATAAAATAACAAAATAACCAACTTTCTACGGTTGCACATGTAACCACAACCAAAGCAGAAATTTGTAAGATAAAAGAAATAAATAAATAAAATAAAATAACAAAAAACAAACTCGCTTGTATATGTAGCCATTGATTACCAAGGCAAAACTTTGATAAATAAAAGAAATAAATAAAATTAAATTAAAAAACATTTACTCCGCTTGTATATGTAGCCATTAATTACCAAGACCGAAATTTGTTAAATAAAAAAAATAAAATAAACAAAAAGAATTTGCTCCGCTTGTATATGTAGCCATTGATTACAAGGCTCTTATCACTTTGTGTCCCATAAATGACAACCTCAGGTGGATATGCAGTGCAGCTAAATAAAACAATAATTATTATATTTATAACTATTAAGTCAAAATAAAAAACCGGCTCAGAATTTGGATACGAAGGATCAACGCCTGCTAACCATGTATCGGAAAAATCAATTAAATAAAATATAAACCAAAAATAAGAAACAAAACGAAAAGAAAAGTCGAGTTGAATGAAAATAAAAATAAAATAAAAACCGGAGTATATCCGAAGGCAGCCTGGCTTGGACTGCTGGCCGAATAATAATTTGCCTTCTTTATATAGGAAGCAAAGCTAAAAATATATTCTCATGGCCTACTTATAAAATACTGAAATTAATACAACATACAACAACCCTAAATAATTCTTATGAAAAATGTGTTGGTATTTTTCCAGAGTTGTAGCTTTTTTTTTATTTATAACAATAATATTTGTTCTCCTGTTCTCCTACACCAAAAAATAATTAAACTTTCTTTGTGCCTATTCATCGATTTAGACCTGCGCTTCTTCCGAGGCACAAACTCGTTAATAACAACGTCAATCATCAGCGCCTGCCAACCCACTTGCTGGTGCTTTTATTCACTTTATTCACGGCAAAAATGAAATGAATTTTGTGTCCGTGTGGCGGAGGCTGGTTTTATTAACTAAAATGTGTTTATACATTATTCATACACACGGACACAAAGGAAGAAAAAATCATGCCGCTTTTGTTGAGCTCGACATTTTTGAACACTTTTATGGCTAACCACAAAAGCATTGTAAATTGAAATTATATGAAATTGATTAATTTGCCGCATTTTTGATTATGCGGTGGAAATTATGTTGTTGCTTTAACCGCTTATAATGTGTAAAAAAGCTTGCATCTCTCTGAAAATAAATTCAGCATAAATTAAAAGATTTTTAAAGTGAACCAAACCAAAATTTAATTTAAAGTAACACATCCAAAAAAGCCATCACACAGAACAGCGAAGCTGTGAAAATTTACGCGCTTCACTTTTTGTGGTCGCAAAAACGAGACTCAAGTGGTTAGCAGCCCGAAATGTGTAAAAGTTTAACGACCTCGTCCTTAAAGATGCCCAAATGCCTGAAAAACAACCAGGGAAATGGAAAGCGGCAATACAGGCATTTGTACTTCTCTTAACAAGTAATAAATTGTGAGCTTTATGCAGTACACTTTAGGAAGGACATAAAAGGACTAAAGTAATATAAATTACTTGTCAGATTCCGCGATATGTGACACCTTGAAATCAAAAAATTTCTCTTTGATATACGAGAAATATAAAATCAAAGGGAAGAGTTCAAACATCAAAACACCAATCGATTATGCAATATTTATTTTTATTTCACCCGCACAGCGGTCCCGCCCTGTTGACAGATGCCCCTTTGTATTATTTATTTCAAACCTTTCGCATATCCGGTGTTTCCGTCACCGAAAACTTCCGGTTGGGTTTTTTGTTTGTCATTTGTATATTCCTCACTGGATTTTTATATGCCTTTTCGGTTTTTATTGCGTGCCTTCAGTGCTTCAATAAGCTCTGTGCTATTACCTTTGTTTATTGTGCACTGATATAAATAAGAGTTACTATTATTAAACATTTAACTAATTTAGAACAGCTTACACTTGAGTAAATATTGAATTTGAGAATGTGTTTTAGTTAAAATAAACCATATTTAGTTTCGAAAAAAATTGTATTTAGATAAATTTCACTTGTGTTAAGAAAATTCTGTTTCTTATAGTGTTACTCCTTATATATTTTTACCTTTTGTATCAAAACCATTTAAAATATGAGCATTTTATTACTGCAAAAACCATGAAACATATCCTGCTTGCGTGCAATTATTTGCATTTATTTATCATAATTTATAATATCTTGAGGCCTTGGTATCGAATTTTCTAGCTGGCTTGTTTCCTTTAATTTTCCTTATCAAGCTTTTCCTTTCACTAGACTCGAGTTGACTTGCTTTTGACACCGTTGCTTATTGAAAAACTTTCTCTTCCCAAAGATACTTGAAGCGTCTCAGGACGAAGGCTTTACTTAATGGCAACAACTTTTTGCATTTTCAACAGCGTTTTAATATGTATTCCCTGGCATTTACGCCACCACAAGTTCTTGGGGAAAAAAGTTGAGCAAGTTCATTATTTGTTAGCAGAACGACTTAATTATTTTTACATCTATGCTTTAAGACAAATTGAATCATGGGCTGTTTAAAGTCTTATTTATTTATCTTGTTTATATTATGTTGGTCTTTGGTCTTTGACTTGGTCTTGACTTAATGTGTTTATTCAAAGACCAAAAGGAAAAGAAGAATGTCTTAAATAAAATTTAATTATCGGAGGAAAACTTCAACAAAAGCTTTCAATATTTATACAATCGCTCAGTATCAAACCTTTTATTCGATTTAATAAAACTCCCTTCCCTTTTTTTAATTATAAATTTATTTATAAAACCGCTTTTATCCATCCTCCGGACATTCAATCCGCTTTGCAGTTGTCATGGCCAGCCAGCGTGGCTACATGAATTTTATATATATTTTTTTTTTCAACCGATATGTGAGCGGGTACTGGCGTGTGCCGGGATTATAAAGATTAAGTGACTTGGCTTTCAAGTGGCGCATCGATTGAAAAGCTTAAACCATCCCGGTGGCCGCAGGAAAATGGCTTAAATGCTTAACTGATGGTGAGCATGGCAATAAGCCCCACTACAAATGTCGCCACTTCTGGGAGCGGATCCCACCGGCCTAAGGACATAAATCGATGCCCATTCCGGTGACCAACTCCCCGTTGCGTTGCGTGTGTCTCTTACATTTCGGAAAAGTTCAGGGAAAAAAGGTTCCCAGAAAAATAGCAGAGCATGGCCCATAAACAGTGGGAGTCATTAGAAGCTAATTGGCCTTGAAGGCATGTACCCTGGGAACTTGGAAAATAATAAGTATAGGGCAGCATGAAATTTAAATGCAAAGTTGTGTTTTTGTTTTTCAGCTTCATTGATTTTATGTGCAGGGTACATACATATATCTCTTTTCAATTTGTAGTTTAGTATAAAAAAAAATATATTACTATGGAAACGAGTTCGATTAGGTATAAAAGCAAAGCGAAATTTCATACACTCCCCTCGAAAGTTCCCTACGAATATAGTTGAATAGTTTGATAGTCAAATAACAATAGAGAACGCTGACAATTTAAACTAAAAATTAAACACTGCTCTTCATTAGCTGACTTTGGTCCTGCGGCAAAAGTTTTCAGCTGTTAGGTGGAATGAGTAGTTGGTCCCACTGCCCACCTTGTTGCCTTCTTGACTGATTCTATTGTGGCCGGATGCAAAAGCCACAGCAAAGCCTCAGAATTAAGTAAGTACTGGCAAAAGAGCGAAAGCCACAGAAGCCGCTTCAACTGCACATTGATGGTCGTTATGCAAGGACAATGGCCACCGCCTCGACTCCTGCCGAGACTTAAAGGATATATATATACATGTAGTAAATATAATGGGACAATACTGCATATTGAAGGCTGGCAAACAGACTGAACAAAAGGTGAGCATCAATGTGCTGAAGATGAAGATGGCATCCACTTCCGTTTCCGCCAGCAGTGTAATTGAATGGCGTTTCCGCTGTTTGGCTCACAGCCAGAGAAATGAAGCCAAAGGATTTCTAAAGGATGTGCCTGGCAGCACCTTCGTCTGCTTAGTGTCCAATTTGGAAATAGATGAAAATGCGGCACGAAATTATAGGACTGCCAGCCAATTCAATGCGGATTCAAATTTGTCAGTTATTTAGGAAGGTTTCTTTTGAATATATAGAATGTAAGTGGGATATATTTTAAAGTGCAAATTCAGTTATTTTTAATTTAGAAGAATAATGTTTTAATGCTGGCACTTTTCCACCTTTTTTTTTAATTTAAAACAAATGTACACACACCAAATATGCCAAGAAACCCCTAGTTTTGTAAAGCCATTAAAGAACATTTTTATAATGTCGATAGCTGTCGATAATAGCCTGGCAAACATCTTCATAAAAGGTAAATATTCCAAACATTATACTTTCCTTCTCTACAAAAAAAGAAAGCAAAAAGCTGAGCAATGTGCCCAAAGAATGCAGGAAGAAAGTTTGTTGCTTCTTCGTGCAAATATTTAGCACGGAAATTGCATTGGCTGCAACTCCAGCCTCGAAGAAGCACTTTTGATGCTCATGCTGTGATAATTAAATTGCCACAAAAAGTAAGGAGAAAATTTTTCAAATGGAGCTGCGGATGCAATGCGGCACGCCAAATAATGAGAAATTGCTCAACATGGTAAGGAACAAGAGCCTCCTGATGCTGGTTTCTCGAAGAAAGTAACAATAAAATGTTCTCCAGAGTTTATTTACATTTTGTGTAAATAAATTATATAAAACTGCTTCAAATTTAAATAATTTTAAGACATACAAATTATTGATTGAAAGAGTATTTTATATTAGATAAAATGAGTTCCTGGCTTCCCAAGCCATTGTAATGGCTAATACGTGAAACAGGTTTTCCATTTTATGGCTAAACCCAAAATTGGCTTTTAAAATATCACGTGTACGCATATCTGCTAATGGGGGCTGGTCCTAAGCTAAGGCCATAAATCAAAGACCATAAATTGTGTTATCCCTGGCAAGTATATTTTTATTATTGACGTTGATCTGAGCTGGGCAGACAAGTCCCATGAGACACTCTCATCCCTTTTGGCTTGTACAGTTCACAAATTCCAAGTACTCACAACACCCAAATTCCCACACGCGTAACAAATTTGCTCCGACTTTAATGGAGGAGTTTATTAACTCGATTAAATAATGGGAAACTGGAATTCCTCTGGCATTATTTATGGCCATTGCCGGCAGTTATAACAGGTTAATAATAAATGTCAGAGTCAGCCGCAGGGCAGGGAACTTGTATGTGATTTTCAGTGGATTCCAACCCGTTTAGCCAATTAGCTAATCATGGTCTAAATAAATATTCGGACTATGCCACAAAATACACTATCGACATGTGGAATATTGATGAAAGCCAGCAGGGATTTTAAAACGAAATTAAAATATTTATATTTAAGAGGCGTTGAAGTATTAAACTAATTTAAGGATCTGTTCAGTTCGGATTTTGGATTTGTTTACACAACTTTTTGTACTTGCTTCTAACCCCTTTCGTTATTTTTATGCCATGTCGGCAACTTTCAATTATAAACACTGTGAAATTGGCTTAGTGAGTGCTGCACTTTATGGCCAGGACGTGCGGAGAGATTGGAGATTGGCAGTTGGTGAAAGTGGCAGCAAAGCCACCGAGACGCGGCGAAAGGAGTTTTTTCCATCGTTTTTCGGGATCCAGTGGCTGGAGTGGAAACCAATCAAGTGGGTTCCTGTGTGGGATGCGCGATGAATCTTAAAGTTGGTTAAGAACCATAACAAATGTTTACTTGGATTCTTATTAAAAAATAACAACGTATAAAAATAATAATAAAACTAATCAAGAAAACATATTTAAGTGATTCTGCAGAACACTTATATCTCAGTTTTGAATAACAAACTTTTAGCAATTTTAAAAATTTCTTTGACTTTCCGCCCAAAAACCATTCAATGTCTGATGACCCATTTGTATGTCAATTTCGCCCCAAGCTCTTTGCACGGGCAACAGCCAATTAAACGATGGAGGAAGTGTCCGAATGGGCCAGCCGGAGGACTGTATTCAGTGGCTCTTTTAGGCCGACTTAGAGCGGGTTTTAGCCGTTGTCGTTGGCACGCACAATTACGTGGGCGAAAAGCGCATCACGGAAATGGGAGACGAGTCTGGCGGATGGGAAAATTGCATCGCAGGCAGTCGGGGAAAAGCTGACAACTGGCTAAATGGACCGTTGCGACGGGCAAACAAACAGATAGACTGCTTGCCATCCGCCAGGACCTGCGTATGAGCGATTCCGGGGCAAGCGGAAGTGGCAGTGTGAAGGAGGCAGAAGGGATAGGGCTTTGACATCACGTGCTAAGCATTCTGGCGATTGTCCAACGGAATTACTTGGCAAAGTGCAGTCAATAAAACCACGCAAAGGTATTATTCAGTTGCCAACAATTGCAATTCTTGCGCAAAAAAGCACACAAAGCCATGAGCTGCGATTTATCTGCACACTCGAGTGTATACAAAAAAGAAAATATATATGTATATACATGGGGCATGCAACAGATTTACCAAATTAGATTTACTTCGGCGCGTCATTCCAAAGGTAAACTTGCAATTTTGCACGCCATTTGCTCCTCAAGTCTGTTTGCAAAATGCATTCGTTGCTTATCGCCGATCATCATGCACTTTAGCCACTACCTTTGCCTTTATTTGTGTCTTTATTGGATTTTTAAATCTTAAGGAGACTTAAAAATGTAGTAGCTTTTTACAATATTGTCATAGGAAATACCTTTTTAAATATTCTCCACAATTTTAAAACATTTATTTTCCTTTCTAAAGATGTCAACAGCTATCTTGTTGCTTACCTGTTGTATGGACAAGCAGATTGCAAAGTCCTTTTTCCCCAGAAGCCGCACCTAAATCCATATGAAAGCCTGAGCCAATATCAAAAGCTGCCTGTCACACTCAAAAAGCCCCAATCCTGCCATTCATCGCCTTCCAGGACCCAGGCAAAGAAGGAGCTCTGACAAAAAGCATAAAGTCATGGTACAATTGGATTTGTGATTGCCGTGAAAGGTTTTCATATTCAATCTCACACAGTTCAATAATGTCAATTTGTCACCTGAACCGCAACAACCCAAATCGAAAAAATAAGCACAAAATACAGATGTATCTGCAAAAGAAAGAATTATTGGTAAACGAGAAAGATTAACTTAACAGTTACAGAATAAATAAGAGCCAACATATTTCCTTAGTATGCATTTCAAACAACATTTACGTAGCATTTTGGTCTAAAATTCTTTATTTTATATTCTTTAACCAACATTTTCCAACTCATCTGCTTAACCATTCAGCCCTGTCACATGTAACTTTCCTCGGCTAATTCATCTGGATGTGTTTCTGTGGGACGCCAGATGTAATTCGTAATGGGAATAAGGAATGTGCATGGGGGCGCAAAAACAAAGAAATAATAAAAAAGCATAATAATGAATGCGAGAATGAGAAAAAAGAAGCCGAAGAACGTACAGGGGCGACATTAGCATACAAGAAATGACAATGAAGGGGAATTCCAGGACGAGGGGAAAGGCTGAATCCTGCGGAGCGAGGACGCAACTCCGACGGGCCAAGGCAGTTTCAAATGCCATGGGTTAGTTCGCCCCGCATTACGTATACGCAGCGTGCACACAAAAAATTACGAATAGTCACGTAGCAAAAGTAAATTCAACCCTCCTCATTTTAGCGTTTTTACTCGTCCTCCTGCGTCTACGTATATTTCCGCTATGTGTGTGTGCATATGGGCGACGCTTGTCAGCCATTTTAATAATTGTTGGGGCAATTCTCTGCTACTAAACCCTCGACCATTTACTTGTGGTCGGTCAGTTGAAATGTGCCCCAGGCACTGGTCGCATCAAGAACAGAAAAAAGGAAAAAGCTGGTCATAAACTTCCAACTCGCTGAAATGTATGAATTGCAGAGTGGAGTGAATATTAGAATTCAACAGTTGCACATGCAAATAGCTCACAATGCCCACATATTTGCTTTTAATTTGCATGTCATGCATATTTCGCTTAGAAGTCAAATGGGGCAAGAGTGGCGGGGAATTCATAAAAATTCCTTGATAGTTTGGTAACTTTGTTCCACAGTAATTAAATCAATATATGCTTGTATAGAAAATGTCAAAGGAAAGACAGAGTTTGCTGTGTCTGTGGCACTTTATAGTTTTTTTTTTGTTTTTACATTACACTCTGGGCAATATTAAAACAATTTCGCTTGTTTTTTTATTTTCTGATCCACCACCAATTGAAACAGACGAGCCTGACAACAGCCTGAAGCCTCGAGGGAAATTTGGGAAACTAGGAAAATGGCGAGTCGAGATTTAAAGTTTGATCAGGACTTGCCTGCCAAAAAAAAGTAAGCTGTTGGTCACAATATTTTATATTTGTTATCATACTTTTTTCCCAAGTTGTACTGGGAAATGGAAAAATTCAAACACCCAAATAATTTTATTTCATAACTGCCAGGTAAGGTACAAAGAAAACCCTTAAACCCTTAGCCATGTCCACTTTATAGCCACACCTTTTTTTATTAGTAAGCGACTGTCATAATTAGAGAAAGAAATGCATATGTTTTCGCGTTTGATTTCCTGAACTTTTTATTTTTTTTTTGTGTCTCCGTGTTTGTATTTATGGTTCTTGCCTCTTTTTTTAACGTTCTTGCCTGGAACTCCATGACTGTCAGAGGAATAAGATTTTATTGCTCCCCTTCAGCGTGATTTGAACCATTTTCGAATGTTTCCGTTTTGCATTTTAGTTTTCAAATTTCTCCGTCGTATTCATGTCAGGTAAACTGCGGTCTAACATAAATACGTTTTCGCACATAATTGCCGGGCAGTTTCCAGGAGATGTTTCCGTTTTGACCGGTTTTGGCTTAACTACACGCTGCTTTCGGGCTTTGCGCAGAATGTTGCGAACATCAGCTATTTCGTTTACCGTCAAAGAGTCCATGCATCGATCACCAACCTATACAAATTAAGGTAGGTTTAAGAAATACCATTAAACAGCGACTGTTTTAGTGGATAGTTACCCCTTTCTTTACAGATCGTAGTCCCTGAACAGCGCGGTTCAGAGCGTATTTGTTTGACCCAAGTCGCCTTATTAGGCCGAGCTCCGCTTGTGTTCTTAGCACTTCCATAACCACGGCGTCCAAATTGGTTACCGGTTTTGTTCTCTGGATGGTCTTTTTAACACGCTCTTGAATCTCACCAAGGGTAACAAATTGTCTTCCAGATTGCTGAAGGAAATCCAAGGCCTTGATAACATGGCGGTTGACTTTTTTAGAATGCAGCCCCGGAAAGCCAAAGGCCATCGAATATTCAGATGAACCTTTTCGTGTAATGATTCCTAACTCGGTCTGGTGTTTCAAAGAGTCAACCACCAGGTCCTCCAAGTTTTCCACAGGGTTGGTGTATCGCAGTGATCGCTTTACTCGCTCTTGAATAGCAGAAACGGACACAAGATCAGTTCTGGAAGTCTGCAAAAAGTCCAATGCCCTAATAACATGACGGTGTACTTTTTTGGGTACCTTAAACTTAAAAGGTTCGTTTTTAATACATGGCGATTAATCTTTTTAGGGTAAGGTACCGCGAACGTTTCCATTTTGTTTAGTTTTCTTTTTTTAATGGGTGAGAACAGCAACAACTAAAATTTAATTCTTTTCACAATTTAAAAAATTTTATTATTTGAACCGAATTTATATAAACTTTTGACAAAATCAAATTAAATCAAATTCAAAAATACTTTCACGTTTACAACTTTTCCAAAATATTATTATAGTTTCTTCGAAGCGATATGTTTGAGTTCGAGTGATGTTATGATAAACTACCCAAACGAGAACATGACATAGGCCAGGAAGTTTTCAAAAGCCTACTAGGATAGCAAAAAAAGAAATATTTTATGAGCATGAGTGAGGCTGCTATGATTTGTCTTAAATTATAACAATTAATTTTGTATTCCCACCACAAGCCCATTAAATTATCTGGTTAATAATTTCGTTTGTGGGGAAATTAAAATTTTACAGAAATCCTGTGAAAATTCCGCCTAAGCACTTAAGTAGGTGTTCAAGTGCCCAAAGGAAAACCCAACACCGAAAGTTGATGCTAATGTGTAATCCTGATGTGTGGTGGCTGCTAAGACAAAGTTTGTCTCCTGTCACCTGTGGGATTTTTCAAGGGTTGCGGAAGTGGGAAACTCCTGACGGCTGTGGGCATCGTTTTCACTGTGCAAATATTTAAGGATTGTGAAAATCCCCGGCACACGTTTTCCGTCAGCTTATCTGACAGGTTTCCAGTTTTGAATTTTGAATTTTTTGGGGTTGAGTGGGCTCATCTAATTATGTTAATCGTCGCACGTTCAAGAGATTGTCTAAACAAGTTTCTGTGGTAACATCTAAAGGCCATATAAAACAAGTGGGGGTAGTAAAGAACACCGAGAAAATCTAACTTTAAATATAAGGTTTAATCCAAAAACATACTTTGTATGTTGCTTTAACTGATTTATATCTAAATTTTATTTTTTACGTTTTGTTTTGTGTATTTCAAACTCATATGTTAAGGAAACTTAATGAAAATTTATATCGCAACGGCACTTTACGAGGGCATTCACACTCCAAAGGCGCAGTGCGCCAATAATTTCTCTTTATTATTTCAAGAATTGGTTGTACAGCGACTGGGGAAAATCAAAAGAAATGAAAAAAATATATGTCAGTGCGCATTATACTTTACGGTATTTTCGTTGCGGCAGACTTGGCCCCGTCCCCGGAAAATGGCAGACGACAGGGAATAAATGTTGGCTGTGGACTGGCAGGGATTACTCATCAAACCAAGTGCAGTCAGTCCGAAGCCACCAAGAGACCGGCATTTACTTTTCTTAAAAATTTTTCTTTTCCCCATTACCTGTCTTTTATTATTTAAAGGCTTTATTTTAAGTGTGACAGCAAATAGTCTCTTAGGGGAATTTTAATATTCAGAAGCCCTATTTCCTATATGTATCTTCAACTTAATTTAAAAAAAAAGCAAAACAATAGAATTACAGCCTTAAAAAGAACTTAAATATTTTCCGTATATTAAAGTGGTCTGCAGAGTCCATTAAATGAAAGGTTTAGCATACGACCGCACGTGCATGTTACAAACGTTGAACTGGGCCACCAACGTGGCTAGAACGTTACCCAACTGCCGCCACAGGATGTGTGAATCCCGGTGTGAAAGGGTCAGGAAGGGGAAATATAGCGGCTAGTACTTTTGCATGTTCAACAAACTTTTAAGGAATATGCAATGATATAAAACTTTAATTTTCTAAAATTAAAAAATAAATTTTAAGTGCCTTTTTCTAGCACAAAATAGTGTGGCCCAAAACTCTCTAGCGCAACTCCAAGTTGGCCGTGAAAAGTTTAAGTTAAAAACGGAAGCCAATATGGAACGGGAGCAAAAATAATACATATATAAAATGCACCAAGAGACATAAACAAACAACAACAGCGCAGCAACAATTTGCCAACTTTTGTAATTGCCCAGAGACGAAAGAGACAGCTGCCTGGGAAGGGAAAGTCACCCGGACAAGCTGAAATGAAAAATTCTAACAGTTTGCTTGAGTTTCCTCTCTGTTTTTATTTCGGCAGCAGCGTTGAAAATAAGAAGAAAATTCAGCACCAGCCAGAAGGCAGCAATCAGGAAAAGGCGACAGGGACAACACACAGGCAACTCAAAGTGTCCTGCCACATTTTCATTCCTGGCAGTGAGTGTGTGTGTGTGTGAGAGAGCGTGTAAGCAGGAAAAGCTTGTTGTGGCTTTAAATGCAGATTTCTAACTTGACCACGTACAAGTTTTATATTTCATGTGTGAGTTGCTCCCTCAAAGCCCCACTCATTATTCATCTCCGGTTGAGCAGAATTAATGATCCTGGCAGACCGCTAGACCACTTTACACTGTTGTAAAGTTCGCCGCAGAAAGAACTCGCTTTGTGTTTGCTTTCAAGTAGTATTATTAAGTGAACTTTAGTCTAAAACGAGTCATATTACCCACAGAGCAATTTTAATCATAGGCCTTTCCAATTTAATGTATCTGCCGCAGCAATAGATTTAACAAAATCAGAATAAACACCAATTAATAACTGTTGAATGTGGGATTTCATAAATTATTAGCAGTGACATAATTTATAAAGGACTGGCTAAAAAAACCCTATTATTTGCTATAAATATATACATACTAAGAGATAAATAGAGGTTCCTGAAGTCAAACCATTTTAATAATTAAAATATAAATTTCTCATTCGAAGGAGTATAACAAGCGGAGACAGAGGAAATTTCACCGATTAATAATTCAGAAGGGGACAATAATAAATGAGAAGATGAGCGCAGATCCACCTTCTAGTCTGGTTAGTTTCTATGCTTTTCATATAAATAAAATCGAGTGATTATAGAGATTTCAAGGAACATCTGGCAATATCCTTAAAAGAACTGGAAACTCGGGGCTTTTCTTGGCTTAGTTTAAATAAATTCAGCAAAATTTATAACTTTTAGAGAATTGTGGTTTAAATGGAAAGAATCACAACCTTCCTGAATTTGGGTCTTTGTTCGTTTGAACCAAAATATTTTTCACAATGAAACTATTTGTTGGCTCTTCCTTGCTCTTGTTTTACTCACCACAATGTAAACAGCCAAATTTAAAAATAGAAGAGCGAAAACAAAGCAAACAGCCAAACAGCAGAATTCCAGGCTAAACAATGCACGAAAATTAAAAATATAAACAGTGCACTCAATTAAGTTCGAGAATGTAGTCCAATGAATTGTACATTTTGTGGCGGCTCTTGCGATTTCCGTTAGTACCTGGGATAATATTGAGATCATTTTGGCAAATTGTTTAGCTTTGAGGTTTGTATATTAAGCAGGCTGCTAAAAAAATAGGCAAAAACTGATAGATGCCTTTTATAGCATACAAATTCATTGGGATATATATAAAATTATTATAATACCTATTACAAAGATCAAATTCTTGTGAGGACGTTGTTTGTTATTAGTTCTTCAAATTGATGCAAGTTATTATTTTGAAATTAAGTATGGAAAGTCTATTGCTAGCTGGGTTTACTGCTTTGCTTAAAATACAAAGAAGGTGTTTAAGAACCCCCTTTACCGGGTATGTTACAGTCCAGTATACTGTACTCTACCATTTCCTTCTTCTCCATGAAAACCAAATATATCTTAGCCTGAAAGTGATGTCTTAAAGCTGAAATTATAATTGCATTTGGCTCTTTGTGAGCTCTGCCACAATAAAGAGCCTTCTTTAAGGCACACGCCCCTGAGTACGGGTTAAGTTTGTTTTCATTTTCACGCATATTTCCTGCGCAGACTCCGCAATTGTCCGACTTATTCGGCATCGCTGTCCGCGTCGCTGTCTCCGTCGACGTCGCAGCCGGCGCACTCCGTCGGACGAGAACACAGTTCTCATGCGGCTTTCATCGGGACCGCAACGCAACGTTAGGCAGCGGAACGGGATATAGCCAATCGGATATATGTGAAACTACGTAAAGGGCCAGAACGCGGCGGCACGTGGGTGTGAAAAAAAAAGAAAAAAAAAAGCGGGCAACAATCGCCATTACAATTACAACTACAATAAGCAGCGACGTGGTAATAAATGTTCGTAAAAATAAAAGAAACCGAAAGTAATGGAATTAAGTGTGTGAGAGTGCATTTGCGTGTTTTCGCGGTGCTTGGCAGTACAAAAAACAAAAAAAAAACAAAGCATACATTTTCATAATTACTTAGGTTCCAAGGAGCGTAAATAATTAAAACAATAGTAATTTCAGTAGGAAAAATCCCAAGGACTTGGGGAATTTGTGTTCTTTGTATATCATTATAGTTGAAATACTTATAATACTTTAGCTTCAAAGAAAAAACAATTTAGAAACATACATTTACGAGATCTAAAAACATAAATATTTCAAGACAGCTGTATATAATTTTACCCAGTTTATGATACGAATTTATCTTTAAATTTTAATGAGATACTCTTGAGTAGAACGAAGTCAAGAGGACGGTTTCCAATTATAATCAACAGTTTTTTTTCGTTACCTGCAGCTGTGGGTGATTTCAATTAAAGCCACCATCAACGTCTTGAAAGTGGAGTGGATTCCAGCGTTTATTATTGCCTTCATCTAAAAAGAACCAGCTGACGCCCGGGGAAAAAGCATGCCCATCAATTATACGATTTAATCACCATAAACGAAAGATTGAAGTGAGTACTTAAGATGCTTGGAATTTGATGAAATGCTGCGCCAGAAATATCTCAACCGTTCCCTGACACAGATTTCGTGTAATTATATTAGATAGATTAAGATTTGGAACGTGCTGAGAATTATTTAATTAGGTTAAGCCCAGGCTACGATAGAAAATTCCCAAAATCATCCATCTGAATCAACCAATTACTTTATGCTGGCAGGAAAAGTTTCTAGCTTTCATCCTGATATTTTACTGTAATTTTGTTACCAAACTTTTCCGTTTATCAATTAAGCCAAGTTTACTGGGATTTTTAGAAAACGTAGCCCCGTTTTTATCCTGTCAATGTGTCAGCCCCCTTTACATATATAATTAGCTGGCAATTCATCAGCGAATTTCTCATATGTTGTTTACTTTTGGCAATGCAATTTGTGTCGAAAGTAAAGGAAAGTGCATGAACGCACACGGAAAAAAGAAATAAAGCGGCAATAAACAATAAAAATAAAACAATAAAAAGAAACCCGAAAGACTCAACAAAATAGCCTGGAAAAGCAGGCAACATTATCGTACCAGTCCCAACGGGCGGGATGGAAAGGTAGTCGCATAAATGGCGAAATAACGAGGGCAAAGGCGACAATGAAAGGGATGAGGATGAAAGGACATACGAAGAAATCTACACTCAGAAAAATAGCTTTATAAAAGACTTCATTATTTTTTAGTAAATATAAATTAAAGTCTTTT
>JAEIIJ010008594.1:0-40865 GCA_018904815.1 Drosophila ogumai | reverse complement strand
GCGCATTAAATTGCTTTATTTTAAGAATATTCATTATCTTATTAGTTTACTTTCTCTTTCTAGTTGGCGACTTTGTTCCCCTGAAAACGCCAAAACTGCGAAATTTGGCGCGAATTCCCGGAAAAAGGAGCGCTTTCGCGGCGTCGAGTGTGCCCGAACTGGCAACACTATTTTCTCCCAGTGTATAGTTCCATAGCGCTTACCTTTTGTCCGTCTGTTGCAATGTCGCCATCAGATTTTGTTTGCCCTACGTTTCAGGCAGCTTTCGTCAGCGAGAAAAATTCTAGCGTGTACTACTTGGCGTTTCCGGCAGGGGCGCAACTGTGGCACTTTTGGTCGCTCGGACTGAAAAGTCTGGCAACGCTGGTAGCTCGTGCAGCGGCGTTGCCAGACAAAAGGCGCCACTTTTAAACAAAGAAAAAATTTTCGAAACGTGTAATTATTAATTATTATTATTATTATATAAATTATTAACTGACAATATTTTTTACAATATGCCAGCGTTTATTAACTATAGTGTTCATTTTGTTGTCGGTTCTGTACCTTTAAAATGTATACGATTTTAATTAGATTATTAATAATAATTAATTGCATTTAAGACATTTTCCTCCTTTTAAGATTATTGAAATCCTATTAAATATTCTCCTGTACTGTAGAATTACATATTTATTTTCTGTATTTTCCTTTGTGTTCTAATAAATTTGTATTCTGAATCCCTCCAGGAAGGGACAGCCCTTTGATTTGCCTTTTACGGCAATTACATATTTCGAAATGTAATTGAGCTTTATGTTGAATAGTTCAATTTATTCTGAATTTTAATTTTGCGCATTTTTCGTTCCCCAATTGTGCAAGTATTTCACGTATTTACACTAAGGTCAAAAGTAATACTCTGCTCTGGTCCTGGTCTGCCAAAAATCAAATAAAAATGATAACAGCATCCAGGCTAATGTTTGCTGGCTATTTTCGTTAAGTAATGGTCAGCGAATGGAAATGGAAAATTTCTGACCAAATGGAAAACCCAAGTGAAATTCGGCCAGGCGTTGTGTAGAAGGTAATTAACGATTATTTTTAGACGAAAATGGGGGACGAATCACGGCAAAAATAATTAAACAAATTGCATGATTATTAATAATTTATTTAGGCCAGCGAGGAATATGCAAGTTCATGCTACAAATCGGGTGAAAATCTAGGTAATTAGCATAAAATTTGGGAACTGGAACAGAACAAAATAATGCATCTGCATTTCCGCCTCGTTACATTTTACAAGAACATAAACATAAATGCAGATTAAGAATAATTTGTAATCATAATGCTTGCTTTTATGGTCTTTGCCGTTTTTTGGGTAATTTTTAGATAAGAGAGTCCTACTCTTATTTAATTTTTATTTTAACTAAAACATATATGAGGTGTTAAGCCCGAAATATAAATTATTTATTTTAATATAATGCAAAATAGATAAATAAAATAAATCGGATTAAATTTAAATTAAATATTTCTGATACTGATTTATATAAATACCCTGATGTATTTTTTTCTTTATTAAGACTTGTATTGCCTAACTTTAACCATGTGTAAATAAGCAATAAGCAACAAGCACATAACCTTAATTAAAACTGCAAGCAATATATTTACGTTATGTATTTATAAACTATTGTTTCTAACTTCTATAACTGCAGGAGACGACCGTCACTTCTCCTCAAGCTTGTAACTTAGTTCAATTGGTACACTAAGAATAAAGAGGTCTGAACTTAAAAAGAGCGCATATATATTTATGTATTTATACATATTTGAGAGCCTTAAAATTTATTTTCCAATATATATACATATGCCTTAATTCATCAAAATTAATATTATTTAAAATATTTAAGAAAGAAGTTAATTTTTTTAATCGTATTTAAAATGTTGCAGCATTTGCCACGAGAACAACACGTTATCGAAACTTTCGCATAGTTTAAATATTATATAACCTATAATTTTTGATCTTTTATTATTATTTTTACTGTCTATCGATTATGATTTTAAACTCAACTGGTAGTATTTGTGCATTTGTGGGTGGATGCTGGCAGGTCCTGGGCCTAGGGCCGCCTATTCCTGACGCCTGAGAGTCTCCGTGTTAATGCAACTAATTAGCTCGTTGCCAGGAGCTGTTCCCAGTAACTGAACTAAACACTGCAGAGTGCCAACGGAGGAATCCAATTATTATTTGTGGTAATTGGGAGAGGATTTAATTACTAGCTTTCGATTTTGTGAGGCGAACTGAGTAGTTTTGGGTATTTGTTCAGAAATCCATTGCCAAAGATGCAGAGTAAAATAATTCTAAAATGTGATAATTGCTTAGACAGTAATTTATTTATGATACATTCTATATGCATGATATATACTTATTTATTTATCGGTTACTTTAATGATATTTGTGATTTGTACATGATTTCTAACTTACCTTTCAAACGAATTTTCAACCGCCCTTATAAGCCATCAATTTATGCTGCACAAAAAGTAAGTTAAGTGGGATAACCAGCGGAGTAAGCTGGGATAAATTGACGTCTGGTGACCATATTTCATATCGATAGCTCAAAGCCGCTTCATTTATTATGCGCGGAAAAATGTTTTCCCGCCGCCCCCAAAAAATCCACAGAGGGAGGCAGAAAAACCCGCAACCTGAACCGAAAAATTTCAAAGGTCACTGCCTCAGAGGGATTTTTTTTAAAGGCTTTTATTTTAGCTTTTTACGGCCTAGAAGGAATTGGCCCGCACTTTGGATGTGCTCCTCGCCGCCCCTGACAGCTACTGGCTTGTGTAAGAGGCAATGCATGTTGCCCTGTCAAACGCTCCGTTGAACTTCGCTTCACTTTGCAGGAGGCGCTGAAAGTGGCTTCCTCTCGGCGGCGGCTTCCATTCGGACACCTTTGCCGGGACTTAACGGCGCGTTTACGGCACAAATGCCGGAATGTCTGGCCCGGAAGTGGGTGAAATGGGAGCGGCTCCAAGGATCATTAGGCATTGTCAACAAGCGGATTGCCGGATTGGCTGCCATCCAGAAATTGTTACAAAAAAGAGGAACAGACACACGCATGGAAATTACACTTTATTGAATCGTATTTTTATTTGTATTTTTTTGGGGCTTTATTGATTTTTAGAAAATTATGCTTAGACGCTAACTACTAACAAGTTGTCCATTAACTAACGTAAATGTAATTAACCGTTTTCTTGTGTATGACTCATAATTTAATGCATATTACAATGTTTTTATTATATTCTCGTTTTCTGTACTGGCTGTGTAGTTTCTAGTAAATGCGGAAATTTGAAATTGGTTTGATCAACACTCGTATTTAGTTTCCGGTCTCTGTTGTCAGTAGTTAAATGTAGGTTTAATTGTAGTTAATTAGTCTATTAGTTGGTTTCCACGTGAGTTTTGTTTTCGCTGCAGTAGCCTTTAATTTAATGATAGAATTACAGAGTATTTAATATGTACAAAATTATGTTACAGTTTTTTCCCTCGCTTAATTTCACCAAAGTTAGTTATGATTTTTCTCCTATTAAATTTTCTACGTTCTGCCCTGCTCTGCAAACTTTTGTGGCTGCGGGTTCGGTGGCAGATTTCAGCCTCGGTTTCCAGGTTTTTCCTGGTGCCACCTGGTCGGTGGAATCGGACACGTTCCCCCTCTTCGGTGGCGCACAAAAGTTGCAGCGCTCAACATTTTCTGGGGGAAATTGGGGAAAATTTGAGAATAGTTTCGCTCAACTTACGTGCTACAGAGTTAACGCCGTATTTATACAGGGTCTTTAACTAATTTATAGCAAGTTTTATAAACTCTTTTTCCAATGTATAGTATCCTTAATTTAAACATGTATGTTATTATGGAATTATTCTTTGATTTATCCGTTGGTTCAGTTGGAAGTCATGGAGAAAATGCAGTTGAAGGTGAGAACAGAGAAAGATTTTAGGGAAAGGTTGGAAATTAAGTTTCTCCCAAAGTAAGCACATAGAATTTGTTTTAGTTTTGATAAAGGGAATTTGAAATGGCTTCTCAGAAAGAAAAGATTTAGAAAAGTATCTTTTTTTGTTCAAGAACTCTTATCTAGGCCCCTCCTCTATATCTTATGTGTGTGAGAAAACATCTAAAATCTTATGTTAGTCTTAAATTCCACTGTTAGCCACATGTACATAAAATTAACCCTAACCAGACACACGAATACACAAAACACCTGTTTTCGGGTTGGAAAACTCCTCCTTCCTTTTCCCCATTGTGCTTACAGCTGAAACATCATTTTAACTACAACTTAACTATTTATTTTTATAATACAACTTTGTCGGCATCGGGCTGGGACATTAACCCACTGACACCCGCGCTGATGCTGCCACTGCCACCGCCAGGACCTGCCCCACTGCCGGCTGCAACAGCCACTGCCAGGACACTGCCGCCACTGCCCAGGGACGATGACGTTCCCCTTACTGCTCCATCTGCTCCACCTCCACCGTGACCTCCTCCTCCCGTTGGCGATAATGATGACGCTCCGGGTCCTCCGCCTCCATCCGATGGAAGCTGCTTGGCTTTCGCCTTATCGTGCACGTACATGGCGGCCAGAGCATTGAAACGTGGACCCCAGTTCTGCAGATAGTTAAAGTCTTGATTCTCATCATCAGTGCCTGGAATTGGACAAGTGGGAGTGGTGTGGCGAGTAAGAGAATTTGTTCAAAAAAGATGTGGTAGCAGAGACGACGGAATACATAAATAATGCAGTTGAGTAATTTATTAGATACTATTTGATGTAATTCATTTAAATTTAAAATTATTAAATTAAGAGTAGATTATCTATCAAATCTAAACAAATTTCGGTGTAAAAATAAACTAAGTTCTTAAATATTTAAATACATTTTAATGATAAGCCCATTGTGTCTTACCTGAGGCTAGCGAACTCAGTGACTCGGCAATACTGCCGCTGCCCTCGAAGGTGAAATTGCGCAGGTCGTCGAAGGGCGGCGCATTGGGATCCTTGTCGATGCGCTGCTTACGCTCCTCCATCAGATAGGCCACGTTGAGCTCCTGGCCAGGTGGCAGCAGCGTCATCACGGGATCTGAGGGCAAACAGTCGACCAATTACTTGGCCAGTTCCAGGCACTTCCGTGCTGTTTACTCACAGATTATGGGCATCTTGCAGGCGGCGATGTCCGGCGGTCCTCCCTGGGCGCTGATTGGTATTTGCAGTGGCGTGATGTCAAAGGCCGTCATGTCGTCCTCGCCGCCGCCCTCGTCCTCGTAGCTGATGACCGTTTCGCGGACATCCTTCTCGGGGCCGGAGCGCTTCTTTTTCTTGGTCGTCTTTCGTTTGCGGCTATACAGCACGAAGATCAGGGCGAGAACTGTAACGGAATTTTATTTAACATTAAGTATATCACAAACTGAATTTCAACTTTCATGACTACATTTCCCCGTTAACTATTTATTTTTATATCTTTCTAGCTTTTAATGACAGTTGGCCTAAATTGCTCTAGCTTTTGCAGGACATTCTTTCTTTAAATTCTCCCCATAATTGTTCAAATTTTTTGTTGTCCCTTTTTGACATTATTAAAGTCTTCTTTTTCCCTACCCAAGAACGGAATGTTTATTTTTCAGCAAAAAAAAACACAGGAAATTGTGTAACAAATACCTAAACCGGGGCTAGAGAGTCTGTTCGTTGTCTGTTAACTGTCAGAGCCATAACAACAACTTCATTTAAATTTAATGAAGGTAATTAAATGTAGAAACAACCGTTGTTCTGTTTTCCTTTTCCGTTTCTCTTGCTCTGCAGAGGCGAGTCAATCTGATACTTCAAACCTTTCGAGGGGTGAGAATAAGTGCTCTACAAAATATTCAACACTTCAGAAATAAAATTCAAGTAAACTAAACATTAAATAATTGAATTACGAAATAAAGAAAATATTCGTAAAAAATTCTAGGTTACATTTTTGTAACAAAAATAAAAAAGCTTAAGGTCCTAGAATTACAGTAAATATTGAGGAAAAAACATTTTCAGGGCCGCTTCAAGTTACCAACAATTAAATGAAATCAACTGGCGAGTGAAGAAATGTTTGAGGATTCTTTATAAATGAACTTTGCTGGTGGCTCTGCGAAAGTCAGCTGGCAGTTATTGCAACTAATGAATCCGCTTAGCCCAGCAGAAATGCCGGGGCATTAAAAACCAAAAAAAGCGGGAAATAAATCCCGAGAAAACATCCTTGGCTTGTCATTTTGGAGGAGCTGAGACAGAGTTTTAATTATTTTTACTTAGCTGTTTGCTTAACCTCCTCGCAGTGCCAGAGCCAAGTAAATATTGCTGTCAACTGAAGCGCAAATGATAAAATGCAAGTCTACGAGAGAGTTTCCCAGATATTCCCCCTTAGACAGAATTTTTTCTCGCTCTGCTTGTGTCTCTGGCAAAAGGGGCCTGACTGACTGCTGGTTTACACGACAAACAGAAGCAGAGATGTTGGGAGTTTTCCGAGAATATGTTGCAGTGGTTGAGTGGAGGGAAACTTATTAATAACTTTATGCTACTTAAGAAAACTAAAGTAAAAGGGCAAACGCAGAAAGGACACAAGGACATGGCAAGTTTTCCTGCTACGAAGACTCGCAGGGCCTCGAAATGTGCATTTGGAATGTGAATGTTTTTGGCCGACTTGTAATCCGCTTAGTTGGCAAATGACTGTCAATGTGGGCGTCTCGGACCACTACCCTCGCATCCTCCCACGTCTGTGACTGCAGAACTGGAAACTTTAATGCAACAATTACAGCATAAAGTTGCAAAAGCAGCAGGACACAAAACGCAGTCTCAAGCCCGAAACCCGAAACCAACGAGATCCCAGAATTGAACCGAAAATAGTTCATTGCCAGTTCTTGGCCATGGCTTGGAGTGCATTAAATTTGTCTCTAGCCGCAGAAAGGAGCGAGAAACTTTCTAAATTATCTTGCCGCACAAGTTTTGCTATTAATGTGCCCTCCCTCAGCCAACAGAACAGAACAGAACAGAAATCTTCGATAATTCGTCCTAAAAGCTAAGCAGACCAAATCCGTTAGGAAACTTTCACGAATCGAAGGAGAAAATCTCTCATAAAGTTTGGTTCTAGTACGAGTGTTCCCGCAAAGGTAAAATAAAGGAATCTGAAGTAATTAAAAGCACTGTCATGACAAACAATTATATTTGTATGACTAAGAGGATGTCTTTGAGAAGGTTTAGGAAAAAATAAAATAAACATGAAATATAGTACTTATAAATTCTATACAATTAACTAGATAATAAACTAAATGGCAATTGGCTTTTAATTTAATAGAACCATTATAAAATTCGATAATTCCCCAAAACAAATGAATTGTTAAGCCTATTTTATTGGCAAATATATAAGCATACAAAAGCAATACAAAGATAACATTTAATTAAGTAAATTATCGTATCCGAACATAAAATAATAGTTTTACCATATATAGCGAATATAGAAATTAAATTGCATTCGCACGCAAACGCTTAAAACGTGCTAAATAAATAATTTCGTTCACAGAAAAGTTATAAAAACTATTTCTATTTCGATACGTGCCCGAAAGTCCAGCGCTGCACAAAAGCCCAGGATTAAATTATTGGCCTAGCCGAACGGTTAGTTAGTTTGTTCAATTTGCACTATAAAAAAGTTGTTTTCAAATCAGATTTTAAAGTCCGAAGCCAAGGATAAACTGCACAATATTTTCCTAAGCAGGCCATGGCCAAGCTGTTCATTCATCAGCCTTTAATCAACATTACCTCCGCCGACCAGGAAAATAAAACAAGAAAAAGCCCGAAAACTACACAGCAGCCGGCAGCATCTACTCCTACTAACCTACATAAAAACTTGCAAAAACAAAGGCAAAAATATCCTGTAAGATGAACAAAAGCCGGACCAAAAGCTCTTTAACGGCCTTTGTTTGCACTTAACTATATAGCCAAGGACCCCGAGTAATATCTTGTTGCTGGCCTGAACTTGCTGACCAGGTCAGCTCATCAAGAGTAGCGAAACCGAAGGACGTACGGGGAGGCAGGGGGACTTTGTAGTTGCTCCACTTGAAACTTTATGCTAAAATACAGTTCAGCGATTCACAGATTACACAGGAGCAGCACCAGAGACAGGACATGAAAAAGCGTCGACTGTAAATAATGTTAGATAATTATTTAGTTTGTGTTTTCCACCAGCCTCCCTCCCTGTCAGAGCCACTTTGGGGTAAATCAACAGAGTACAAAAACAAGTGGGATCCCTAAGTTGATGTCACCGGACTAGGAGATACCTGGTACTTACTATATATCAACTACTTGTGGTGCTGAAGGGTGTGGGATTCAACATTTTATAATATCTGTTCTAAGAGCTGTAAGGGAAGTAATTCAGATTGATTGCCTTCATCCTTTCCCCTGTCACATGCCTAGGATATTCACTATATACCCCTGAAATCTTTAAAACTAGCGGGTATCAAGACAGCAGTGAATGAGGCTGTCAGATTTTATGTTTCGGTTCTTGAGATATTTTCACATCATAAAGAAGGACAAGCGGATGGTGGCAACGATGAAAGTACTCCTGGGCGGCCTGTCCGTTTATTTATTGCGCCTATTTTGCGGTTTAGCGGTTTTATGGCCACTTCCAGGCATTGTTTTTACGCCCGCAGCCGACTGTGTAATTATCTGCCTTAGCAGCGACTAATTAGCTTAAGGTTCCGCCTGCCTTTGTTGTTGTCCCAGCTGCAGCCTTACAGCAAGGACTCATTAAAGTGGGACCCCCTTTGGCGGCCGGATAAATCAGCGTCACTTTAAAATATGGCCGAAAATAAATTGCCAACAGGCCAGGCTCGGCCAGGATTTGCACAGATAGAAATAGAGGGAGATAGAGAGAGAGAGACATTTAAAACAAATCTGGAACGTGGTGAAAATGTTGCGCTAATTGAAAATCCTTTCAAATCCCAGACGAGCCGGCGAAACGAAAATAGATTGTCGCGCATTGCGTGCGAGAAAACGCATTTGCATGGACTGCAAGGGAGCGGGAGCCGAGCCGGAAAAATAACCAAATGGCCAAAAGCCACTTAACACTTGTTCGGAAAATCCATTAAGTGCCCAGAATTTCGCTGAAATTGTATTCCATTTTCTGCCATTTCTTTTTTCAAGCTATAAAATAGCACTAATTGGCTCTGGCATCGAAATCGCTGGCCAACTAAAAATATCTTGGGAGGATTATGTTTTTACAGCATACCTTCTCGTCGATTTTAAATGAACTCAGATTTCATAGTATTTGGTTTCTTTAATTAAACGTTAAGAGCTCGAAGAATCAGTGGACCAGTGAAATGGACAACGAAAAGTGCGTTTTGTATTAAATGTATTTACACATTTACTGTAATTCAAATTTAAAATTTCATATAAAAAGGATTTCAATTTACATTTAAATTGAATTTGAAATTTAAGTCTCAGCTCATAGCCTAAAAACTCATAAATATAAATATCACTCGAATTCATATTAAAGCCTAGAATTTATAATTTAAATCTCAGCTGATAGACTTTCTACCAAATAAAAATACATACAAATTTAAATTACAAAATATTCTTCACAACTTACTCCTTTTATCTATGAAAGTGTCCTGCAGACAACTTATAAACAACTAGTTTTTTGCTCGTTTTTCCCTGGCTTAATTAGCCACTATGCAAATATTTTCTCAACCTTCCTTTTTCCCCTAACTAAACTAACAAATTGCCTCCTGTCTGGGCGTAAAAAAGTGTTACAAAAATAAAGCAAGGAATACAGGATTTGTTGCCACTTTATGCTGCTGAAAATGCATGGGTTCGCCATGTTGACCCTTAACACTGCTTTTTTTATGTGCAACCCACACACAGGACTGTCCAAACAGATGTCAGTGTCGTCGTTATTTTTTTGCTTCCGCTTTTCATAGGGGAGTTTCCCAGCAGCAAATTGCATTAACAGGGAAAAACAGAGCGGAGCAAAGCTCCGTACGAAATGGAAGGCAAGAATGTTGCTGCCTAAGCCGCTTAATTGTCACACATGAATGGGAAAATTTCGGGAGCCGCTTAGCGCCCGGGGATACAGTGGGACAATGGCCCGGTGGTGCCTCCCTTGCGGTGGTGCTTTCTGTACTTACTCAGTATGATAATCAGGCAGACGAATATGGCCCCTAATGCGCCCATGCTCAGCTTCAGGCGCTGCCCCTCCTGGACGAGCTCACAGTTCTCTCCCCAATATCCCTCGGGACAGATGCACCGATATCGAAGACGGGGCTCCAGATTGATGCAGGTGGCTCCGTTCAGGCAGGGCAGGTCCAGGCACTCGTTGCGATCCACACAGCCCTTGGTGTCCGAGGACATGATGCGACCCTCGCTGCAACTGGAATGAAAAAATCGCATTGGCGGATGGGGAGAGTTATTACAAATTCAGAAGAGACGATTACTACGATGGGCAGAAATGTATAATGCCACTGCGGATTTTCGCCTACACTCTTGAAAAAAGAGGCTTAGGGGCGAGTATAACTTATTTACAATATATCTAACGAATTTTTGATACCATTTTTATATTATTTTAGTGTAAAATTGCACAGATAGTAACTATATAAATTTGGTCAAGGCTTTTAAAGGCTTTTAGCTGATATTTTATCTAGAAGAAATATTTTTTTAGGTAATAAATTCATTTACAAAGCGTATGCCAACTTTTACTGAAGTGTAGCGTCGCTCTTTCGGAATATTTTTTGCTCTGCAAATGCAAGTTCCTTTTTCTATTTTCACATAAAGTTTTGCAACCGAGGAATAGAATAATTCCCCATGAGTTTTTCACCCTATTCTCCTGCTTTTTGATGCGCATTAAGGGCGTGAGGTTTTGGTTAGGCGGAAAGGATATCCCCGACCAATTTAACGGAGGGAAAAGTTAAAGCTTTAAGGTATATGCACGTGGTGGCAAAATGTACACATTTAAATTGAAGTCATTTCGTATTCCAATTGAGGACAGCTCCTTGTCCGACATCTTAGTTTCCCGGCTGAGTGACACAAATTCCTCGCGTGGCACTGCGTTAACTGCTGCCCACAACCGGCAGTGAAATTGAGGCTAAAGTAAGCATAATTTATGACACGTCACCACCTGAAGGCGAAACGTGTGCCACTATTTAAATTTATTTAAATAAAGAAAAAAAAAAACGAAAAGAGAAAAGACCAAGGACCAAAGACGAGCCGGGCGAACACGTGTTAAAAGGCGGCAGCAGCAGCAGGCCCAGATGTTCCTGTTCCCGAAAGCAAATGGAGCGAGAAGCTCACAGCTGGGGGTGCTTAGTAGTCCTTGGTCCTGGCTCTTTGGAGGAGGATGGCGAAAGGACATGATGCAGTGCCAGATTGGGTGTCCTTGCTGGCTGTCGTCGGGTCTCAAATGGAGTCACTCCGCAAAACTAATGATGTGGAAAATGTGCTCTGCCACCGCCACTGCGACCCATCATCGATGAGGTGTTGCCAAGCAGAAGCTGGAGGATCAGGAATCGTGCCCCAGATTCCCCAGGCTATGCAAATGTGGATACTTCCTATGGCCAACACTCGCGAAAACTCTAAACTTGTTTTAACGAATCGTACAAGTTAATTTTTTGATTTTTCTTTTTAAAGGATATTTGGATAAGCCATAGTTTGGTTGAGCCATAGTTTAAATTATTTTTATTATTTTTAATAAACTGTATGTGTTTTCTTTTGTATTTTCTCTAACTGTATTACCTACTTATTTCTGTGGTGTCTTGCATGAGCAAAGGGAGACAGGCAATGACAATTGATATTATTTGTTTTGCATTTGGCGTCAATTTGCTGTTTGGCTTCGTCAGTGCGCCTGCATCTGGAAAATGCCAGGAAAGTCTTTCTTTTCTGAGAAATATATATGTCTGCCGGGGTGCGGTTTTGCTTTCAGGGAATTGAGGACAAAAAGGGTGCAAATTGAATCGAAGGAAATGCATAGCTTGAACCCTTTGCCAAACTAATACATTTTTTACATTATTTCAATAAATAATTATAATAAATAAAGTTTCACTTGAAACTATATTAACCCAGAAATTATTAATTCTGTTCACTTTAATAATTATAACCTTTCGTGTGGGCTGGTAATTTAATCAAAGGCCAAGTAAGTTAGAAGAAACCCTAAAAAGCAAGAGTAAAATTGAAAATAGATACTTACGTGCACTCGTATTCGTTCCACAAATCGACGCAGTCAAAGGGATCCGGGCAGATGACATTGGAGCAGGGCCTGTTCGAGGGACAGTTCCTTTCCACATTCCTGGCCATCGTCGCCTGGCCCCATTGGGTGCCGTTCATGGCGGGCGGCAAGGGCAGGTGCTTCCCATCCAACCTGCCGTTCGGAGAGGAAATAAATTCAAGGAATTGGAATCAATATTTTATGCAGAAACGGCTCCCTTACTGACTCCTATGATTTGTGGCCCAACTACCTACAGATTGAGAAGGCTAGAGGCTTGCCGATTTATGGCGAGAATATTGAGCTAGCGAGATCATTATGTCCTTGATTTAGCCACATTTTATGTGTAAGGTTTTCAAGTTAAAATATGCGAAAATTAAACTTGAAATTTTGACAAAGCAAGCAAGTGTTTATGATATTTTTTAAATTTACTTAAATATATTTTACTAATTACTAAATCAATTATGTTCGAAACCCATCAACCTATCTTGACAAAACTATCCTTAATTCAGTTAGGGTATCCTTTCTGTACGAAAAAGGCCTAACAGCAGCAAAGAGGGCTAAACTCTCTCACCTGATGTCGTCCAAGCAGCTCCTCTGGAAGTCGGCCTGCACCTCAAAGGTCTTAATGCCCGTATATTCGGCCTTGCCGCCCGCATAGACGCCCTCCTGCTTGTCAATGGTCAGCCACTGGTGGCCGGTGTAGTGGAAGGACTCGTTGTAGCGCCTCGACTCCCCGCCGTCCAGTTCCATCAGAGCTGCCGATCCGTAGCGACTAATGCGAATCACGTGCCACTGTCCGTCGTTGACGGCCACGGCCGTTAGGGTGAGGAGCTGCTCCTCGTTCCGCAGGGAGTTCAGGTTGTACCTAAACTGAAGGTGACCCCGTCGCAGCTCCAGGATGGCATATTCGCGATGATGCTGGTCACTCACCCGGAAGAGCTCGCCGCCCTGCTCCCGGGTTCGGAATCTCAGCTGCAGTTGGGTGGAAAAACGATCGGGCTCAAAGCTCAGGGCAAATTTCACATAGCTCTGGGCCTTGAAGGTTGTGGGAATGGTGGGTATATTGCACCCCGGACCCATCCAGCCCGGCTGGCAGTGGCACTTGGCCTGCACCAGGCTGGCCACACAATTGCCGTGCTCCCAGCACCGAGCCGTGTGCTCGGTCTTCAGGCAAACCTCGTCGGTTTGCGGACAGGCGGGAAAGCTGTTCCTGGCCAGGGCCGGGAAGGCCAAATCATAGTGCTCGGAATTGTGGATGACATTGCGGATGCAGCCATCGAAGCCCTTGGAGCTGAAGGCGTACTGCCAGTTGTAAAGGGTCTGATCGAAGTGTTGCCTGTAAAGTCCGCCCAGCTGCAGGGGCTGATTCAGATTCAGGGACTCGGCAAACGGAGGAATCTGTCCGCGGGCCTGGCACGCATTATCATCGAATTCCGGCGGAGTGCCGTCCTCTATTTCGGAGACCAAGGCGGTGCGACAGAAGTCCACCACCATCCGCACATTCTCGGCATCCCAGAAGATGTCCAGACGATGCCAGACTCCGTCATCCAGGGTCTTCTTGGTCTTGACCTTCAGCTCCAGAGTTCCCGAACCGAAATCGATGAGCAGCCTGGGGTTACCCTGCTCCAGTTCCAGGGACACAAAGTCACTGATTACGGTTTCCCCGGGCTTTGGCGGCACGATGGGTCCATTGTACAGGATCAAGCCATCCGCCTCACGGGTAATAAACTCCAAGCTGAGATGCGATTCCTGGCAGAGCTGAAGTGGCGGATACCAGGCCCATCCGTTGCCGCGGAAGCTTCGCGTGGACTGCTGGCAGCGCGGCCCATTGTAACCCACCGGACAGGCCACACATTTCGGGCCGTTTCGGGTCTCCACACACCTCCCGCCGTTGTAGCAGATATGGTTCCTGCAGTTGTGATCCTGGTTGGTGAAGTTCCTGGCCCGGCACACACACTGGGCACTGATCTCCAGGCGGACGCCGACCAGAGCCGTCCGATTCACGCTAACCGTGTAGGGTTTCTTGCCCAGCTCCACCTTGGACGAGCAGGAGCCGGAGCCGCACTTTCCCTTGCCCTCGTGCAGGCACTCGTTGATATTCACCATGGTGATGTTCAGTCCCACCTCCTGTTCGATCTCCTCGCGATGCATTTGCACCACGCCGTTCAGGCGAACCGCCTTGAAGTACGGTTGCTGGGTGGCCGATCGCGCTGCAAAGTGGACGTCTGTCAGCGGATAGGGGGAGTCCTCCTTGAGCTGCACACTGAACACATCCACATTGTCGCGATCAGTGTACAACAGTTCGGCCAGTTTGTTCCTAAATCTCTCTAGTTTCGAGGGCTCCACTTGATTCTTCACCGGGTTCCAGGTTCGCACAAAGTCCTCATCCGTGATATGAGCCAGTCGCATGGATCCAGCCTGCTGCACAGCCTCTGATGTTATGTCGCGCACCGTAACACTCAAATTGGCCGGAATATCCTCCTGGCCATGCTCCCTGTCGTAGACCTTGAACTTCAGCTGATAGCGACCCCTTCGGGTTCCAGCTTTCATCGTAAGGATACCCGTGTCTGTGTCGAGCTTGAATCTCTGGTGCTCCTGCACCTCCCAATAGTATTTCTTGTCCGGAACGTCCCAGTCATCGGGATCATTGACATAGACCCTTCCAATCTGTGTATCCTGCGACTGTCCTTGATAATTGTAGACTAAAACTGATTTGCTGCCGGGCTGCATCTTATTATCGTTCACATCGCCAATGGTGACTGTCAAGGTGCTGGTTCCCGTCATAGCCGGAGCTCCGTTGTCCTTGATCTCGATGGGAATGGCATAGGTCTTCTGCACCTCCCGGTCAAAGGGACGAAGGGATGAGACAATTGCCACGCCATTGCCACTGTCACCTCCTGGAAAAGTAATAAAAAATAATATGGTGTATATTAGAACAAACTCCAGGAACTTAATAATAACTTAAATAATAGGTTTATTATCCCATTTAAAATATTTACAAAATGTACAACTTTAAGAGACTTAATTTTAAGTCAAAACTTTACTGTTAGATTGCTTTTGCATTTGTAATACTATCCAATCGGACTCTGGGCGAATTTGCATCCGGCCGAAATGCACTGCGCCGCAGTTGGTGAAGCTTACCAGAAAACGCTAAAATCAAACAACTTGCAATTCAAAACCGAACCCCCCCTACGCCGATTCCAATGCCAATCCCCACCCCAACCCTCTAGCGCATTCAGTTCATTCATTCAAGGCAATTGCCACACAATCAAAGGCGAAATCAAACGCTAAACCAAACTCTGTTTGCATAGTAATGGTGATTGAATTATGTTTCAGACAATCAGCATCATCAGCATTGTTTGTGCCACAAAGTTAGTAACCGAAAAAACACTGTAAAAGCCAACTGAGGAAACTGTGGGCAGAGATAGAGAAATTGGTAGAAAAGTGCCACAGAAGTGAAGAGCGGAGAAATGTGGACACAATTCGGCCTGGAGGCATCATCTCAGTTGATGCAGTTGGTCCGGCTCTTGTTTTCATTACGATTTGGTGTTTTCCATTCATGGGTTTTCCCCAGAGGAAAGAGTACACACACTAAAATGGATCAACGTTCAGCTTTTCTTTTATTTTTATATAATGGAAATTAACAAAATAGTCCCTGAGTCTCACGAAAGTGCATTTTCCTAGACTTGTGACTGGAACTTTTATATATTTTATTAATTCTGATACGAAAAAAAGGAAATGTATACCCTATTTTATATTTTGTTTTGTTTATTAAAGAAAAATTATGAAATGAAAACTATAATAATCCGAATTTCTAGATATGGACTACACAAGATAAATTATTATTAACCCTCTTCGTTGTTTGTAAAAGAAATATTAATATTCCCCTTTTGAATAATAATACATTTCATAGATGCAGACTATAAGTTACATTTTTTTTTGTATCTACAAAAGGGTATTTTCCAAGCCAGGCTTAAATTAAATTGATTTCCCAATCTCGATTCACTGTTTGTCCTTTCCTTCTCCTTTTTTCAAATGGAAATTGCTCTACACTTTTTGTAGCCATTGTTGGGAGTTATTTGAAACAAAAATCCCGAGCAAAAACCAAAAAAAAAAAAGAAAGAAAAACTTTAGAGAGCAACCCAATAAAATCGATCAAATGAAAGAAAATTTGAGGTGTCACTTGAATGCTGTCGCTGACATTGACAGCAAGTTTTTCAATTTTCTCCTCCAGTTTTTCTGCTTTGCCAGTTTGAATTTCAGGGCGAATTTCTCTTTTGTATTTGTGTGTCCTCTGTTTTAGGGTCCATCCTCATTGATGTGTTTTTATCACTCAGTGCTTCTTTTTTTTGTAAATTTTTTTGTTTTGCCTTGCCAACCTGGCACGTGTTTGAGTGTCAAGTATCCCGACCCTGGTTGAAATCGGGCCCGAATGGCCTTTGGGTATCAAAATAAATAATTGATTTCAAATGCTAGATTAATTATTCGCCCATAAACAAATGCTGAGTATAAATGCCTAAATAAATAAGAAATTAGTTGGGTTGCTCGCATGATATTAATTTGCATAATTACTTAAATGAGATGCGTAATTAGTATAAATTGCTCTCCCATATTGCATTGAATGCATTTTTAATCAAGCTAATGCATTATATATGCTGAACATTTTATTCTATAATTTTCCAAAGTGTCGGCGATTATTTCTCATTAGCTTTTTTTGCGTCCCTATGACAGATGTGCGGCTTAGTGAGCCTTTTAACGTTCTTTTTTTGCACGATTAATTATGCAAAGCGATTTGACCTGCCCTTGGACACATGTTTGGGATAACGATTAGCATTGAACTATTTTTTAATGGCATACAGAGGTTAATGGTTATTTTTTTAGCTAGACCATATTAATTATGCACTGAAATAAATTATTAAAAATAAACTTACTGCGGTCATAGTCCACTTTGAAGCCGGCTCTTATTTCATCACTGGCCAGGGGATCCAATCGGAATGTAAAGGGCCCTCCATTGCCCCTTTGTCGATCATCGGCATCCTTGGCAGCCACCTCTATGATTTTTTTTCCCGATACATTTTCCGGCAGAGTGGGCCTATAATCCTGGGCAAAAACCGGGGCATTATCGTTCACATCCTTGACTATCACAGTCAAGGTTGCAGTTGCAGTCCGCGCAGGATGGCCATCGTCTATGGCCAGGACTTGGATGTGATGCCGATCCAGGGTTTCCCTGTCCAGCGGTCTCTGTATGCTGACAGCTCCCTTGTCGCTGATTGCGAATTGCCTTCGGCGGTTTGTGGAGCGAACTATCTTGTAGGTTACTTTCGAGTGACCTCCCTGGTCGGCATCCGTGGCGCGAAACTGCTCCAGAACGGTGCCCACTTTCGTGTCCTCGTAGATGGAGACTTCGATGTGCTCGCGATCGAACTTGGGCACATTGTCGTTGATGTCCCGCAGCTTGACCACCACCCAGGAGTATGCCACGTGATACTTATCACTTCCGCCCGGCCCATCCTCGCCCTTGTCGTTCACCTGAATGCGAAACCGAAAGCCACTGCTCTGTAGGGGATCCTCATAGTCCAGTGGCTGAATGATTTTCAGCGAACCAGTCCCGTCCGCATTCCGTACCATGGCAAACTTATCCGCCCCGAAGCCACTATTCGCCACCACTTTGTACTGGAACGTGTTGGTTTCGTCCTCGTCCTGAACAGTCACGGTGAGTATGGGTGTCTCCGGGATGTAAGTGCCATTTGTCTCATCCACCTCCGTGAACCACTCGTCCTTGGTGAACTGCGGCGGCATGTCGTTGAGGTCCTTCACGCGAATCGAGGCAGTGCCAGTGCCTGCAAAATCGGTGAATAAACAGAACAGAGTGCATCAGAATGGCATCTATTACAGGAAAATGCAGTGGGAGAAACTGGAGGCAAATAGAGGAATTTATTTCTATAACAATTAAATATTTTGGATAAAAAAAATACATTGAGCCTGACATTAACACCCACTCAAGGCGTTCAATTTTCACATTAAAGAAATCAATCAAATCATGGAGGTAATTGCCCTGGTAATCGATATTTGATATTTTTATAAATATAAACGTAAAGGTGGCCTTTATTCCCAGAAAACATTCAAGGGGCAATGGACTGCCGAGATGGCCAAATCACGTCAAGGGTCTCAACATTGCTGCGAATAAATATTAACGCCCACTCGAGGGGCTCGCAGCTAGACAAACAATCTGGCTGATTGAACCCTAGTAGAGAGTACTCACCCTTCAGGCCGCCGCCATCCATGGCCACCACCTGGATGGAGTAGTCGGGCGTGCGCTCCCTGTCCAGACAGCAGACTGCGGTTTTGATTAGCCCCGTCTCCGGCTCAATTTCAAAGATGGGGGCACCCGTCTCCTCCTCGATGACGTTCTTCTCAATCGAATAGATTAGCTTGGCGTTGGTGCTCTCGTTGGGATCGTCGTAGTCCACGGCGGCCATGGTCATCACGGGACTGCCGGCGGTACCGTTTTCGGTGACGTTACCAAAGTAGATGCCCTGCGGAAACTGCGGCGCATTGTCGTTGATGTCCTTCAGGTTAACCTGGATGTCGGCATAGCCAACTAGGCCCTCGCCACCCTCGTCCTGGGCGAACACAGTGAAGCGCCACTGTGGCCTGCCATTCGGTTGATCTCGGTCCAGGGGCTGGGGAAAAGGAATTACACTCGAAATATGTATCTGTATCAAATTAATAACTAAGAAAAATTAACACAGATTCCAATTTCGATTAGGGACTTAGTTGATACATTAGCCAAAGTCCTGTGCAACCTTTAGAAGCTCAAATAAATTGTAACCAATTTGTATCTTATATTTACAAATATAATTTTATTAGGAACATCTATTATTTTTCGAGTGTAGATAAGCCATTGGCAGCTGTTTGTTTGTTTGCAAATTATTTTATGCCCTTCGGTAAACTGTAACCGAGCAGAATCCCCTGGAAACCCTTGGGCTGTCCTCAGCCATTGGTTGTGTTTGTGTGCCAACCTGGCTTTGATAGCATTGCGGTGGCTGTTTGGCTTACACACGAGGCGTTATTAGATTTCTATTTCTCATTAAATGAGTTATCCACACGAAATTGCATTGCCAATGCCAAAATAAAAGCCATCCATTCGATTGAGATGTCCCCCAGTGTTCGTTTCGTTTTGTTTGTGTTCGTCTCTAAATATGTCAACAATTCGGGCTTGGCCCGACTTGGCTTTGTTCCCTATTCAAATTACCCTTAAACATTGCTTGCTCAGCTAATACGTATACGAAATGTATTCCGTTTGCCTGTATTTGTGGTCTAGAGTACGATTTGCTTTTACGATGAATTAATTCTGTAGTCTTATTGAAGTAAATGAAAGCTTAGTCCTGTGTATTTGTACTCAAGAAGCCTTACACTGGTTGAGCTAAAATAAACTGTCAAGAAATGAACACGTGTAGGTTCTGATTGAATAAATTATTTATCAAGGTTGAGTAAAAGGAGGATTTATTTTCTATTCTTCTATTTATTTAATGTAACATCTGAATTGTATTTAAACATTTACTAACTTTCTACGATTTAAATATTAGCTTAACTAGTAATAAAAATATTTCTGGGAAAAATCTTGCTTATCTTTTATTGTATTATTTTCAATACGGCATTCATTCGCTCTATGTTAGTCAAACCTAACCAGAATAATGTTTCTTTTGCAAATCAATCATCTGCCATTGCAAACACACTTTAAGCCCGATTCGCTCAATTAAAGCCGGGTAGAAAAAAATATATATTCCGGCCACGTGACACGCAATGCGAGTGCAATTACAATTTAAATGCCGTCAGCCAGCTGGCAAGTGGCATTTGCCAAACGAAGAAGCCTAGAGCCCAGCCCACCATCCTCTCAGCCTAACCCTTCCCTTTTTTTTATATGCAACCCCTACCCACACACCAACCATTTTCCTGCCTGATTTTACACTCAATTTTATGCGAGGAAACCGCGCTCCAATAACGAACGACGAACGTCATTTACATGTGGTCGGTTGTAGAGCGTCAAAACCACAAATGCCACATGCTGTCGCTGCCACGCCCACTTACCCCAACGCCCATTTACCACCATTCAGCCCACTTTATCCCTATCGCATCGGGGAACAGCCCTATCCGCCAACAATAAAACAAATAAAGCAAACCAACCGCCAGCAGCAACATTTGAACATTTTATGCAAGCTGCCGAGCGGAGTGGGGTACCTTCTAGCTCTGTGTGTCCAGCAGTGGTGGCAACTATTTTCGAGCTGCAACTAGGTTTGAACTATATATTTAGATATTTGATTTCATGTTTTATAAAGAGTTGAAGTTTGTATACCAGTTCACTTTGTACTTCTTAACTACACTTTACATAACCTTTCAACAGTTCGAGAGGGTTTTATTTTTGCCCAACTTTATTTAATTTTACTTCCCAATAAGTTAATTAATTAGGCTAAGCCATTCTAAGCTTTTTTAAATTAATGATAAGCTCTCCTTTTATATAATCCAGACTCAGCAACACTGCTCTCCACTCGTTGGCTATTGCCACTTTGACCCGTTTGTTTTTATGGACTTTGAAATTAATTGGAGTCTGTGTAGCTGACAGCCAGCCAACGGTGACACTTTTTTGTTGCATCTAAATGTCATTATTTTTTGCATGTCGGGCCGAACCACGGTTCACTGTGTGCGGTTTGACACAGTTTTAAATTAATCATACGCCACCGAATGCGCCGAAAGCTTTTACAATTTACAAAAGTCGAGCAATCGCAAGGGTGGTAAGGGATGACAGAAATCAGAAGCCGACAAAAAGTGTTAAATATTGAACACGTTTTCAAGCGCTTCCGCTTATGAAACGAGTGAAGCTGTGGAAAAATATTACAAGAGGTGTCAAGTCACTTAACTTTTTTTGTGAGGACATTTCGCTCCAGGAATAGGGTAGTAGTCGGTGACTATTAAACAGCATAAAACAAATAATAAATGCTATAAAAGATAATAATTAATAAATAAATTATAAAGGGAAATTATTTATTTTAAATATTATACTCTAATAAATACATTATACACCGCATACAATTCTTTTCGTTTTCAATTCTTTTTTAAAAGTTATTTTAAAAAAAGTATAACAATCAAATGGTATAAGTCCCTTTGTTGCTGCCATAAATTTTCCTATTAACAATTTATTCAATTTTACATTTTCTAAAGCCCAAAAAAACACCTTTTCTTTTTTATGCAAATATTAAGTATGTGCAGGAGACTTTTTTAATGCTAATAAAAATTATGACGTTCTCTGTGGACTTATTTTGGGTTATTTATTCAATACCAGCACTTGGACCACAGCCTTGGCAAGGTCACCACCCGACCCGCATAAATTCAGGGTAGCCTGAATCCCATACTCGGCGTCCACAAGGCAGTGACCCTCTCATTTTTTAACTGCTCACTCGTCACACAATATAAACTGCGCCATTGTGCGAGCATAAACTGTGGCTCAATTGTGACGGGCCAAAGCGGAGCCCTCTGTCCGAAAGCCCCCTGGGGCTTATGTTGTACCCCCAACTGAAGCACAAACGAAAAACTTATTTTGCTTTTTTATTTCTTTCTTTTTTTTTTGCATTGCGCGCCATTTGCACGGTTTGCTGTTAGGGGAAAGCCAGAGGGGGTAGGGACAATTTTTTAACTGGCTTTCATTACGCCGGTTTTACGAGGGGACTCGAAATTGGAATCTGTTAAAGGCAGTATCACACTGCTTAGGCTGTAAACATATAATAAGCTGATGAACTTAAGATATATCAAATAAATATATAGTGTAGTAATAATACACACTTAAATATTTGGCAGCAACTTACCTTGAGTACAAAAATATCGCCCGTTGTGCGATTTATATCAAATTTACTATTCGCAGGATTATCAGGGTCGATGCCCTGGCCAGTCAGGAAATATACAATATTTATTGGTCTATCTACATCGCCATCGGTGGCGGTAACCTGAAAGAGAGAGGGAAATGCGGTTGGTCACAAAAAGTGCATTATATCGGATAGAATCGGAATCAGAATCATTTTCAGGTGCCGCCGAAATCGACGGGGGGTTAAGCGATTTTTCGTGCCCTCGCTGGACGCTGCTTACGATATTGGAGGCTATAAATCAAATATGCAAATGAGCCAAATGCTTTAAATGTCCAATAAAGGGCAACGTGAATGTTGAAATGGGGAAAATCGGAGAGGGGTTCGGAATGCCCGATGGGAGGCTGAAAAAATCTGGACAGTGGGAGTGGCCTTGCCAGCCAGATTGCTTGTAAATTTATGCTTCGATTTTTTCGCTCTCCTATTTTTTGCCCATTTTATTTTTTGCTTCCCCTCGATGGCCACAAAATATTGTCAGACTAAAAAAGGGAGAAAGAAATGCTAATATTACAGAGATTTATGTAATTATTCAATCGGATTTGGGGTTTTCTTTTGTTTTATTGTTTTATTTTTATTTTGTTCGTTGCGGTTAGTAAATGAAATCAGCATTTAGGGGCATTTTCTTGGAATATTTGATCATAGGCAAATGGTCATCGAGGTTGATTGAGCTGAATGAGAGGCCTGGGCGAAATGGAATAAAATCGAATAAATGAAAAACAATTGAGCAATTGTAATCTGCAGAGACTTGAGAATATTTTGCTATAAATTGAGGAATTCCACACTCAGATATTTACATGGAAAAGTAATGGGAATTACAAGTAAGTGTGTACTTCAAGTACTCGTAATGCACTGTAACAAACTGCTAAATACTTGGGTAATAGTGTGTAAAATACAATATGAAAAGCTTGTTGACAATGGAGATAAAAACAGAATACTGTTACTTAACGGAAATAATTGCCTTGTTCAGTTTTCCCTTTGAATCTGAGTATCCTTTCTCTATGGCAAAGTGGAGTTATCAGAGTATAAAACAAAGCAAGTTATGCAGGAGTCCTGCATATGTGCAACCCATTTCTATTGTAATGGGGAAAAAAGCGGGTTTCAGATGACAATTACAGGCAAACTTGTAGCAATATCCTTTGGGTCCTTGGTCCATTAAATCATCGTCACGTGTTAAGTGCCTGCCATTCCCCACCGCCCCTTTTTGCCCACCCATTTCCGGCCATCCCCGCCATCCCCATTCCCGCACATTCACAATGCGACAATTTACGTTAAATGTTCAACACAATTTGATATGACAAAAGAGTTGTCTACGTGCCATCATTGTGCCCATTATTATTGCCCCGCCCCGTTTCGGGGCGGAAGTGAGCCTTCGAGTGACTGCGTTCCATTGTCCTCTCCCAGCGACAACACACAGTCTGCCCGCCCTCATTCACGGCTATAATTGAAATGCCTTCACCATATATTCCTGGCAAGTGCAACGCTTTACATAAAAATATTTGCATTTCATTCTCCGCGCACAAGAATCAATTTGGGTCCAAAGGTGTCGGCGACGGCAAACGCATTTTATTCAGAAATATACGAAAATATCGTCAATTATGCGGCCAGCCAGGACAATGCCTGCCTCCTGTAGCATTTTGCCACGCCATAAATGTGTAATTAAAAAATCGCCTTGTTTTTGCTTTCGCCGATTAAGGATGCGCTCGTTGAGCTGTGCAATTTTAATTTGTATTTAATGTTAAAGTGCAAACCGGCAAGTTGGCTGAAATTGCATGCTCTTTGAACGAATTGAAATTCAATTGAGTTAAGAGAAGTCCCGAGGGGTTAAATATAATATGTGTTCTATGATATATAAGAGATTTTATTTGATATTTCTCGCTTTGAGAATCTATCTCTTATTTTACTAAATACACAACATTTTCTTAAATACATCCGTTGAAAGAGTATTCAAATTTTGATGTAGCCATAAAGTTTTTACCCTGTTCTCTGTTCTTTATGCTGGTAAATTATTGCTTGAATAAAAGTCGCTTGTTCAGAGATATATACACACGGCGTGAGTGTTTTTTCTTATGTGTGTGCATATACAAATGCGGATACATAAAGTTGATGTATGTATTTATGTGTGTGCAGTGCCGTTGCGCAACTATCACGTTATTATTAATGAATGAGTATTTATTTGTATTTACGGCTGAATTGCTGCACGCGAACGGAGAACTTTTCCCTTTTGCCAGGCCCGGTTATCCGCATTTCTCCGCTTTCCCAATCACATTCTGGGGGTGCTATCCGTTTGCCACTTGAGTTTCCCAGCCTGCTGTTTGCCTTCGGCTTGCCATTTTTTTTTATTGTTTCACTTTTTTGGCTTTTTATGCAAATTACGTGTATTGTGTGTATTGTTCTGTATTTTCTCTGCTGTTCGTGGTGCTGCTAGTGTCAATATTTAAACTGTGTTAAGCCCCACAAGTAGGCAGCACTTTTAATCGGATCTTCTTCGACCACCAATAGTAAAGACTATAGTACTTCGTTTTCTTGTAGTTTTCAAATGAAAAAAAAATCTTCTTTGGTAGTATAAAGAGAAGCTGATCATTACCTGCAGAATACGTTTGGGCAGATTGCGATCGTCTTCCTCAGTAATTTGTGTGCGATATGTTTGACGATCGAAAACCGGTGGATTATCGTTGACATCGCGAACGTTGATCACAACGGTGGTGTAGTTGTTTTTGCGATTTCTCGTCGCCTCTAGCCGAAGTTCATACTATAAAAATATAAAATAAATCAATCAGAGATATATTAAATATTTTATCCTAAAAACTACCCACTTCATAGTCACATAAACTTCACGAAAAAGTTTAATTATAACAATTTTGTATTAAGCCGCCTAAATAGAACTAATGTTTTTCGTTTTCTACTGAACAAACTAATAATACTAATGCAGCAAAGTGAATTTGAAAACTCGGCGTTTCCAAAACAATAACTAGATTTATGAAAAATTTCCATGGGAATTTCCGAGGAAGAGATTTATTCCGGCTTGGCGTGCTTAATGCTGACTCTCGGAGTAGCAATTGGAACAACAAAAGCCAAAATCGCATGAACGGGCATGGAAACTTTTTTCCCCGGCTTGAACAACAAAACAATGTAACAAAAAAAGAAATAGAGGAAAAAAGAGTAGTACCAAATACGAAATTGGCAACACATGTTCGGGGTGCTGTGGCTTGTTGTTTTGGTTGTGGCACTAGCAGAGCTTGTTGCATGGCTGGGCATTGACAGCTACACGGATTTCCAGTCCTGTGGGGGTGCCAAAACAAGTTGCGTAGAGGTGATGAGTCCACGATGCAGGATGTGGGAGGTGGTGGAGCTACCACTTGTGTACATATGTCTGTTATGCACAGAGGAATATATTTCAATGGATAAATTATGTCAAAACTCAGACTTTAAATACTTTGAGAAAAAGTTGTCTTGACTTTAAGTTCTTCATTGAAATATTTTCAGGAATAACACGCTTCCCAGTATATTAATTCAGCTATAATCTGTATATCATTTTGCAAAAGGAAAACAAATTAAAATTTCAATTATAAATTAAAGATAAATCTCAAATATTAAATGATTTTCCTCAGTGGCGTATGGGTGCGTTAGCAATCACGTTAAAAATGCGCATTGGGAAATGTAACGACAGCTGTAGCTGTCTATATATCCCTGCTACCCATCCAGCCTTTTGGAATGGAAATGCTTTCGGCATGTAAGCGAATTTTCCCTTTTTCGGATTAATTTTTTTTATACGCCTCGTCCTGCCTTGTTGAAAGTTTGCCTGCGCCCTACCCCAAAAGTTTTGCATAGTTTTACATTTTTTTGTTGCTGTCGTTGTTGTTGTTCTTTACCAAGGCAGAAAAATATATAAATTATGCATGCAACGCAAAGTTAGACCCTAGCAGAAAAATAAGACTAAGAAAAATGTGCATCAACTTGTAGACAAGTGTCTGTACTGAAAAAAAAAGTATGCAAATGGAACTAACTTTTATTTGAACCAATTTTAGAGTCATAAAATATAGCTCAAAATAACAACTAAATCTAAGAAGTCTACAAATTTCAGCTTTGATATTTAATTCCAATTTAAAGCTTAATTTATTAATTAAGCAAGTTATTTCTTTCTGTGCTGACTAGTAGGCGAGCCGACCCTGTCAACATTTGTAGACATTTTCCAGAGCAGTCGACTACTTACCCTTGGCCGCGTTTCGTAGTCGAGTGGACTTGCCACGTAAATGACACCGGTGGTGTTCTGTACGGCAAAGGCATTGCCTATGTTACCGCCTGTGATCTGGTATCGAATATTCGTCGCTGCAAGGATAAAACGGGAAAGTAGCGTTAAAAAGATTAAATTTAATGCGTCAGCTCACAGAGGTAATTAAGCTCGTTTATTGAGAGGACATGGCGCCCACTTGGCGTATACGTAATGGAAATTAATTCGATTGGATTCTATTAAGATGTCAAAAGAAAGCTGGAAAGAGTTTTAAATTAAATTAAGAAGTCCTGTTTTTCGCGATAAACGACCCAGAGTATATATTTTAATTTTTCATATATTTTGTTAAATATAATTCATTTTAATTTTCTTCCTTTTAACAATAGTTTTTATTGCTAATTGTTAAGTTCGTATTTAAATGCAATAATGTCTTTAGGCTTCAGAAAATATGCACGTAACAACAGATTTATTTCCTCAAATAACAAAAATATATAACTTTCAAAAACAAAGAAGCAAAGTCAAGAAGGAAAAACGCAAGCAGCTGAAATAATTAAGTTCATTAAAAAACATTTTGCACCCACGGGAGAGAGGCGAAAGGACACGCCCTTGATGTTCTAAGGGAATGCCTGCAACAACAAGATGCCATATAATTTACTTATTTCATGTTTAAACAGCCTGCGAAAGTGTTGTCTTCTCTGGCGGAATATGAAAATGCTCTCACATGTGACAGCCGGGACACGTCTGATGGAAACCTGGGGAAAACGAAGTGGAGCTGCGCGCAAGCGGAGAAAATGCGGGAAAATGGGGGAAATCCAGGGACTGATGTTGCCGCATTGTCTGTGCATTTATGCGGAAACGTGAAAGGCAAACATTAGCGTAAATTAGCGACGCGTAAATCGCTTAACCTGCTCGGCTAGCCAGAGATGAGAGGGGTTGGATGCTGGATGTTTTATGCTGAGAGTTGGCTGAACAGGAAGTCAGGAAGCTCGAGTTTTGAGGCATTATAACTTGGCCACATTTCGCTTTTGCTGTTTGTTGGCCTTAACAGCTTTCTGCACAATTAGCGATTCAGCAAGAGAGCAGCTTGAAAAGTTAAAAATAATTGGAGAAATTCAAAAATGCCGGTAAAATATTTGCGTATTTAACTAATTATTTAACTGTAAACACTTATAACGAAACATAAATTTAAGAAAAACATTAAACACATATAAAAGCTTCTGTTGATAATATCATCTAGGTAGAATACTACCTAGGAATCAAAGATAAGTTTCGAAGTTTCTAAGATAAATAACTGGGATTATAACCCATTTCTCGGTACATTTGATCTTGAGTAAATTTGATAAAAGTATCATATTGCTCAGCCATTGCCTTGGTCAGCTGCACTTCGTATTCTTCTTTAAGGCGATCTTCACTTTGTTGGATCATATCAGAGCAAATGTTTTGCAGTTGTTTATAGGAAAACACATTTTCATTAATGGTCTCGCCAGTCTTATGCTGTGTAGTCAGAGTTTCCGTATCCAAATCACTTGAATCTGAGTCCAAGAGTACGGGCAATCCTTTCATAAAATCACTGGGTATCAAAGACGCCGCTTCCCTTTTAATTTTCTTGATTTCATCCGTTTTTGGTGCAGTTTCAGTGAACATTTGATTATTTCGAGCATTTTTTATGGAGTTATCCAGGCGCAGTCGCTTCGAAGGAATGATGTTCACCAACTCGTTATTCAACCAATGAGGTCGCTTTCGGGAAACGCTATACATAACTAAGCTGTTTAGATATTTTTTTTTTTTCAATTTGGAATTATTTGACGAATTTGTGATCTGTTCACATTGAATCGATGAAATGAACTGTTGGATAAATAATCTATTTTGAAGTTCAACAACTTCCCAGCCTGCTTTTTTCTATTTTATTTTAATTTATATTTATTTGATTATGTATAAACTAAAAGATAAACAATAACATATTAATTTCTACTAGAAAACCAAGCTAAAGTTATCTGCAATTTTAGCAACACCCCTCGTACAAGCAATTTATGTTTTATTCTTTTTCCACAATCAAATTTACTGCTCATCGCTTGAGGAAAACCTATAAGATATTCTCTAGTTTAAACATCTACTTGTGCTTGTTTTTGTTTTTGCTTTTTTGTATAATTTTTTATAATGCCAGAGAAAAACAACAACAGGGGCATTAGGAGTAGCTCAGGCGAGTCGTGTTAAGTAGTCCCCAGCCTTAGACAATGACGTTTACAATTTACGATGTCATGACGCCATTTTTAAATCACTGATAATGATAATAAATTAATATACAGACACCAGGGACTCGGGCACACATGGGAGCAACCGAGGCTGAGACCAAGACCGAGACCACGGCAGTAAAAACCTCCCAGGCCATCTCTCTGATGCTGTCTGTGTGTACTTATTTAGCATGAAAAGTCATTTTAAAAAGTGGAGGGAAAGCATTCTCTGCTTTCTGGTCTTGTTTTGATCTTTCTAGGCTTTCGCGTGTACGTTTTTTATTTTATTTTTTCTTGAAGGTTGAGGGTGGCAGCTAAGTGTTTTCGTAGGACTTTTTGCTTTGTTTTCGGAAGCACCTAAGCGGTGAGCCTTTAAGAATGTCCTTTTAAAGGGATGTGTTGTAGGGAAAACGGAGAAATAAATGAGCATCGTTTCCTTTGAGTGGGAGAAGTTCTTAGAACTGCCTCGAATGTGACAACATTTGGCCAACACATGTGGCAACCACTCGCGCACACTCAAATAAATAATCTTTTCCCTCATAAATTTCGAATGTGGCACGCAGTGGCACAAAAGTTTTACAACTCCATTCGATATTCGAATTTGAAAAGTGGAGGAGGAAAGCATGGCAACGCAAGAAATCACATAAAAGATTTCTCCTGACCCTGTTTCTTTTCCGCGCAGCCTTCAATTCATATTCCATCCGCAGTAGCGAAAGCTTTTCCCGTCGCCGAGTAGTTCCCAATTTTTCGTGAGCGCATTCATTCTTTCGTTTGCCGGCGTTGTTTTCCTTTTCCTGTGAAAGACTACACTGGTCTGCAAACGATTTTATGGAATGTATCTAGGCCAACATTTTCTGTTACTTTTTAGTTTAAATGTAAATAAGAGCTAAAGCCACAGCCTAGCTTAAAAATATTTATTTAAAGGGATTTACTGCTATAGAAATATTGCAGATTTGAAACTGTTATAACTTTTATGAAAACACGAAAATTGTACACCTTTTATTGTATTTTTTCACAATAAAACTCTTCCTCAGGCGTGTATTTTTTCGAGGCAAAACTTCACAATTTTTGATACCAGACAAATACTTATTTTGTGGCACTGTGTTATTGTTGCGAGGACTGTTCCCTTTTTCCAATTCGGGTTAATGCTTTTTTCGCTGTCGTCGCGCCGGCGTCAACAAGGATCCAGACATCCGTCCCTAGAATGTCCTTTGCGAGCTGTTGCTGTTTCTGTCATGGAGACAGATCCAAGGAAAGACAAAGTTCTGCCCGCAAGCTTGGCGTGGCTCCCATCGGTGGGTAAAAAGTTGTTAAACGCTCTCAATGAGATTTTGAATGTTTTTCGTGCTGCAAATCGTATCTGCCGCAGACTCAGAACTTCACCCACTCCCCTCGCAGTATCAACAATAATAATTTCCGCTTGGGAATCAATAGAGAAATATACAAATACGCATATTAGATGCTCACTTGCCCCTCATTTGTGTTTGTCTTTGTATTTTATGGATTTATGCATGACTCTGTATCTTCTGCTTGCTGTGTATCTTTGCCTTCAATGAGCCTTTATTTGTTAATATTTCGCAAATATTTGTGGTACATGGCCAGTGTCTAATAATATTTGACAATGGCTGCGCAGCATTAAAATAAATAAATGCTGTAAATGTTTATTATGAGCCTGGGCGCGTGGGCTGGAAAAATGTTCTCGAAGCGCCGCTTTAATATTTATGCATAAATTTGTGGCCCCATGCGGGAAATTGCCAAATTGGTTTTTTCTAAATGTTTATGACATCCTATATGTACATTTTCGTATAATTTTTTCGTGCTTTATGGAAGGAAGTCGTTGGATTCATGGCTCAAACTGACTGAAAATGTAACTGCCGCATGATTTAGCAAACATCGTGTAAGCAATTGTTCTCGGATGACTCTGTTATTGCTCCATATATTTCAACTTGAGGGAATGACAGTTCGATTTAAGCTAAGGTAAATCAATTCCTGTTTCTGGTTATCATTGTATAAATATCTTTCTGTATTTGCTTTCCGTGCTCTATTTATTTTATTATTTCTATTCGAATGTCGTCAGCAAATAAGTATTTTAATAAAGAATCAGTTGATGCATTTTCTGAAGCTTAATATAAATCCTTATTTAACAAAATAAAGTTTGCTATTAACATTATTATTATTTAATTTTTGCCTTTGTTAATATATTATTCCAAGCCCATGTCTAATTGCTCAGAAAGCTTTCGCAAATATGTATGTTTAGTGAAATTCTCTGAGTCGTGAAAATCTTGCCCTGAAGCAGCTGTCTGCAACCTAATATCTTTCAAATGCAAATCATTGCCCATGACATGAACACACAGAACCCAGACAATTACAATTAAAGACACACTTAATTAAATCAATTGGCAATATATGCAATTTATTCTTTGGCCCGAGCGATTAAGTACGATAGATTTCCTTGGCCCGAGTGGAAATCCAATCTAAGACAATGGCAAAATGACATTAAATGGGATAAGGGGTAGGGCTTATGGTTTATGGCTTATGTCTGGTCCTTCGGTTTGGCTACTCACACTCATTGTGATCCTTGGCGTTGACAGTGAGGACTGTGCTCTGCAAATCGGCATTTTCATCGATTTCAGTCTCGTACAGAAATCTATCGAAATATGGCGGTGAATCGTTTTTGTCGGCGATACCAATGCGTACAAATTTTGTAACTGCAAATGAGAAAAAAGAAGACAAGCCATGATATAGATACAGTATATACTTATATATAGATTGCTTGGTGCGGTGCGTTTAGTGTATGAAATGCCAATAAGCAGCATTAATTATCGCAAATTTATTGATTGACAAATTGTGTGCGTGCCTCCTTGGCGGTGGAGGAAGTCGTAAACTTGTCGGTTTATGCCCAAAACGTGGCAGGCATAAAGAGTGAAACACCGCACATATATTTATGGATATCTCTATATGGTGGTACTTGTAAAAAAATTCAACACTAAACCAAAATTATATTTACTTTTGTATACTTATAACAAACACATAACTCAAAGGCTACTAAAAAAAAAAAAAATGGTAAAATGAAATAAATAAAGTCAATCAGATTTTAATTCATTTTATTCCTAAGTATTTTTATGAAAAAATAATAATGTAATAATTTTGACAATTAATTTTAATTTGTCCGAGTGCTTAGTAAATTGTTAACATACTGACAAAGCCTTCGCCCAAATATCCCCAACTATTTTCTAGGCGCATAAGCGTAAGCTGCAAAACTAAAAGCGAACAAAAATCACAAAACAATCCACTCAAAGTGAAAACTTTGTCCCCCTTGCTGCCAGTTGAAAGCGAAATAAGTTTTTGGCAAAGTGCACAGCGGATTGAAGGTTCTCCTGCAGTTGCAGGGACGTTTGTTTGCCTCGCTTTATTTGCTTATTTCCTGCTAATGTCTTGCCAAACAAAACTTTCTGAATAGTTGTGTAGCTTAGTTTTTGGGGGGAACGTGCGTTAATGAGTTTTATTCGAGCAGGAGCTCAGGGCGAACACCGGAATTGCACTTCACAAATAAGCGTGGATTTTTGCAATCCCCCTCGAGAAAGTTTATAGAACTACACAAGTCGGGTAAACTTGACAATTGTTTTCCCTTCGAATATGAAAGCCCCTCAAAGTCCTTGCATAAACATTCAAAACCTTTTCGGGCTCTTAAGTTTTCCCTAAATAATTAAGTTACATTCCATTTGGCTGCCTGAATATTTTTGCGAGTCCGTCGTCCTTTGTCAGTTTAACTAACAAAGTGTTTTAAAACGTTCAATTTTCCCAAGAGCCTGGGGATGACTTAAAAGGTCCTTCGTCTTCGTTTTTATAGCATTTCCCACATGACGGAAGCAATAATCTGTTTTCACAATTTTTGTACTACAAAAAAGCACAAAAAGCTGGCAAAACTTTGGCATAAATATATATAATATGTGTAAATGTGTGCATGCTAAAAGTATATTCTCTACCAAAATAAATATTCTTTTGCAAAGTAACCAAACCTGGCAGTCACACATCATAAAAGAGCCGACTGCCGAAGGGGTTGAGAAGGGGAGAATTAATATTGCCGGCAGGCGGAAGTGCCAGCCGTTCGTTGCGTATACGTAATATCGAAAGAGGCAAAGTCCTTTCGCCTGCAAAAGCCTTTTATTAAATGGACCTGGTGCCTTTAGTGCTTTAATCTTTTTCAAAGCATGTTTTCAAATTTTATTTAACGAATGAAAATATGTCTGTAGTATTTCGCAAGCGTGCAATTTATTTGGCCATTATATAAACAAAAGACGGCCGTGTCAAAGGCCAATGTGTTCGTTGTATGTTGACTAGTTTTTGCTATGTGCATTTCTGGTTGTTGGCAGATGACATAAATGGGAAATACAATCTGTGGCAGCCAAGCGAAAGTGTTGGGCAAACTTTTGATGTTTTACTGGCCAAACTCTGCCAAGTGCAGTGAAGAAACTGGTAAATTGTTTAATCTATTTGGGACCAAACATCGGTTTTGTTTGCTTTCCAAGAAACTTGATTGAATTTGATCAAAAGTTGCTGGCATAAAGGAACTTTACAGCGAGCTTTGAAAAACTAATTAAATATGTGAAAAGCAATGCTCACTCGCCCTTTTCGGGGGTGAAGAGAACTTTGGTCAGTGTTTATGGCAAGCCACTTTAATTTCTGCACTTCAACTGCTGCTCACACATCATTCATTTATTTAAATGCAGCACGAACATGCTCAAGTCAAATTTGAGAACCCTTTCAGCTAAAAAATGAAATGAAAAAATGAATGAACTCACCACCCGCAGTCCCTCTTCACACATAAGTGAGTGTATATGAAAGGGGTGGGCAAGACAAATAGAATCTAATTTAGAATTTAGCTCTTTGCTTTATTTAGTTTGGAGGTAAGTCTAGCACGTAATATGGTCCTTCTTTTGGCTCAGAAAATGAAAGAAAATGAGGCAAAATGAAAGAAAATGAGAAATGAGCAAAAATAAATACACACACACACACACATAGGCCACTCGTTTTCCGAGGTGGAAGCAGCTCAAGCGGAAAGCCGGAATAAATAAGACCCCAAAAGAAGGGAAAAGCGTTTAGGAAAACCGACTCACAGAATTCTCCAAGTACCAAGTACCAAGCACCTGCACGATGTGTGTAGCTATACTGAATAAATACAAATACACACCCTTGCACACACACATCATACACACTTGGACGGTGAGCAAACATCGCTGGCAGCTGAAATTGCATTTCCCTGTGTTTTACTCCCCTCTTTTTTTTTGTTGCCTCGCTCTCAGCTATCTTGACTTAATTTTTTGGCACTCTGGCATTATGGTAAGGTAAACCGGAATGAGAACTGAGTTTCCAAGTAAGATGAAAATGAAACTGAATTGGCCTTGGCTTAGACCGACTTAGGAGTAGTTCGAAAATGATGATTTATCAAACTCAAGACATAAACTAGGTAATAAACGGAATGTATACAAAACTATTAAAATCTATATTATTTTATATTTGTTTTCCTAATCTTATAGATTTATCAGCCCCTGCGAACCCTACTTAAAAGCCAAAACTCTCGGCTTAAATTGGTTAAAGTGGCTGCTTGCTTTTTTTGTTGGTGTTAAATTGAGCAGCAAAGTGAACTGCGCCGCCTGCTCTTCCACCTTTGGAAGGCTCTCCTCTTGATTTTCCACCCCAGTCAAAAGGGCTCACTTTAAACTATTAACGTGCAGGTAAGAGGCGGCTCATGGCCCGGGGCAAGGGGACTAAAGGCCAGTGGCTGTGGCAGTGGCTGTTTCAGGTGAGGAGCCGTCAGCTATTTATGGCCGCATAACTGGCACACTAACAAGCCCGGCCACGCCCCCTTCAGCACCAACGCCCACCCATAAGCCATATGTCAGTCCGTGAATGACTGACGGCTGGAACTACTTTTTTCTCTTCGCTTTTCTTTATTTTTTTCTCTCTTTTTGCAGACCCCCCGTAAACATTTCTCTATTTTATATGCTGCTTTAGAATTCGTTTTTGTTGTTCTTCTTCGCTCTTTATTTTTTGTTCAGCAAAGCAAAATAAATAATAGAAAAAAAGGAGAAATGAGGGGAGTGGAAGGGGAAAAATGTGTGCAAAGTGGCGTCAAATGTCAGAGCTGTTCAAATCAGCCATGGCAAACATAGAAGCGCACCCTACACCGTACGACGTACCCTACCCTAGAGATAGTCAAAGTAGTTTTTTTTTCTTCTTATTTTGAGTAAAACGGAGAGGAAGCAACATTTTTAAAAAGGCAACAAAGCGCATCACATTAAGACTGACAGGATGGAAGGGGGAATTAGGGGAAAAACTGCGGGACTGGTGGAGCTTTCCCTTTGACAACTGGAATCTGTAAGGGTTTCCATGGGTTTTTCGTGCTGTCACTGAGTTCGGCTTATCCCCAGCTTCGGGTGGCTCTTTCGGACGCTTCTGTTTTACCACAGTCATAATATCTAATATTTGATAGATAAAATGTATCGATTGACTGGAGAGGAAAATATGCTGGCACTTAAAGTAGGACTTTAAAACTAGTTTTGGCCTAATGCACTCATACATTTATGAATTTATTACTATAGGGGTTTTCTTCTGTTTGCTGTTAAAATTCTTGTTAATTCAATATAAATTTATAGTTTCCACATTTATTTACTCGCAGGGATTCTTGTAAAATAAACGCATTAAATCGTTTACCTTATTACTTGAAAAGTTTTAGGTTTCAACTTCAAAGGCACAAGTGTGTTTGTCTAACAAAGAAAACCTAAATTGTCTTATTAGTCACCTCAGGCAGTTTGGCCCCGTGGCATAATTTCGTTGCCAGAAAATCCAGTTACGCAAATGCCTTCAAAGTTGTGCCACAAATAAATAAATTACAAGTTTTAATTTGCTAATTAGTTTCCAGGGCGAAGCGTTTGACAACAAAACAAACAAATAAATAGATAAATATGCACAACTGCAAATACATACAAATAAAGTGAAAATAAATAACCGAATTGTTTTCGTGGCTATAATTTAATCCTCAAGGCGTTCAACGGGGCTTAGTGCTCACACACACACACATCATCACCGCACATTGCGCAATAAATTTTCAGCAAGTTTATGATAATCTCATGTTGTGTTTACTCATGTATTTTGGATTAAGTTCTCGCTTTTAGTTTTCTGTGTAATATGCAAAAAAGTTTTGGTTACGCAGAGTAAAACAAATATTGACAGGGATCGATGGGTGGGTGGTTAGGAAAATACCACCCGTTTGTGCGTGTGAAAGTTATTATTAGTTGAATGCGCCGCGTGTCGGGAAGCGGAAGGGGAAGTATGTTAACAGTGCGTATGCGTGATATGTCATGTGGCAAAAGTTTAAACTGTCTGACAGTTTTTATACACACCCCCGCAGGAACGCATTATGTTGATGTATTCATAAGCCAAGGGTTCTGTTTTGTTTTCGTGGATTTATCGGTTCAGGCATGGGCATAATGTCAGCCCATTTGACTTCTGGCACACCCATGATTGAGGTGAGGTGGCACGTGCATATGTGCTTGTGACTTTATAATTAGTTTCACCATTAATTTATGACTGCGGTCTGCGCACTCTGATCTTGCCAGCAAATGCTGTTGACACTTGACAGTCGCTGCAATTATTTTTTCGTAAATAATGGTGTCCATTAGGTAATTTAAATAAATTATAAGTTTTTGTGGGCCTTGAGTTTTAAAAATTATTTTTAATTATATAATAAGTCATTCGTAAAAAGTTATGTATTCTGTACTTTTATAAATAAAAAATATTGGAGTTCTTAATTTATGCCGCTCTCCATGAATTCTGGAAGATTGCTAGTGGAAAATATAAAAAAAGTTAATTTCAACAAATATATTTATTAGTAAAGTAATTCTAACATAATATTTTAGGTCAGTAATTATTCAAAACAATGAATAACTTAATAAATTGTTAATATTTATAAAAGTAAATAATAAATAACAATTCTGATTAAACTTTTAAATAAATCTTTATAAAAAATTCCATTCTTTTTTCCAGACTAGTTTCAAATAAAAATCGGTGAGTTTTTAAGTAAGCTTTAGAAGTTACGCATAATTCTGTGCCTCCCTTAGCTGATTAAGCATAAAAACAAATCTCACAGGAAAACCTTTGACGCATCCCCCGAAAAGAGTACAATTAAATCCGCTTAATAAACTCGTTGAAGCCGACGAAATCTAAATAATACCCTTTGGGTCCGGCCCGCCTTGTATTCAATTCCCATTTTTTTCTCGCATCCAGTAGCGTGCAGCTCATTAACTTTGATGATGGTCAGCGTGAATTTTTTCGGGGCCTTTGGCTTGTGAGGCTGCGCCTCTGTACTCCTGCGTTCTGCTGAAATTTCAATTAAAGCCCGGTCCGGGTGCGCGGATTATTTGTATTCATTAGCCCAGCCCCCGAAGTTGATGATCATCGTTACCAACATCCGATGCCGGAAGTGACCTGCACTTCAGCCTTATGCCCACTCGCCCGCCGGGCCTTTGTGCGAGTTAACCAACAAAAAATTGTTAATTAAACTTATGAAATGTTTAGAAGAGGTTTTTTTTGCGCATTCCCCGGCACATTAAAAGTCCTGTGAGTTTCCTTTTAGCCCGACTAATTAAAAACTGTGCGCGGCGGCCAGTGTCAAACAAAGCGTCAAGCAACAAAACAAAATAATCCGGAAAAAATAATACGACAGTGAACTCAGAAAAAGAAAGAGCTAAAGTGGACTTATAAATTACATAAATCTTCCATAAAATCATAAGAAAATATGTTTCAGCTTCAGTGGTTAACTTCGGGATAAATAATATTCAAATTAAATGTAAATGTTCTTGATAATATTAAATATACACAAACTATTATTAGCTTGTACGTAGCATCAAAATAAAAAGGAAATAAAGAACAGATAAATAAATCAGGAATTTAAAAAAAATTAATAGCTTAAGCAAAGTCAAAGTAATACACTTTCAACGTATTCTTATTTTGAGTGTATGGGTACACCGATTTTAAAAATATGTCCCTATTCTCGGGTGGCCTCGCCAGCGTTGATGAGTTGACAAATATTTTGTCAGTCATAATGAGTTCTGGGGCAAGACAAGGTGAGTCGGAGACCTTGTTTATGGACCCCGTTTTCATCGCTCTCATCGCCACTGCTCGCTGTTCATTAACCAACTGGTCCACTGGCGTGTTAATTACGACCTACATCCGGCACAAGGGGGTGGCTTCGGTGGGAATGGGTTAAGGGGGCTTTGGGTGCTGTGCTGCAAGACCGAAAGCCGCAATTAAAAAGCTTGTTCGCCTAGAAATTGCGCTTTTATCAGATCAGCTCTGTTGCGTTGCGTATACGCCATGTGGGCGGGGTTATGGCTTTGGCCCCAAAGAGGCAAATTAAAAGTCACGCAAATTAATACAAAATTAATTTAAAGTTTTCGTCTAGACAAGCAAGTTTCAGATACAAGGAAAAGTCAAAATGCGTAATGGTAAAGCAAAACCAAAAAAATAAACAAATTAAATTAAATCACAGCTAAAATCAAGGTGTAAAGCTTATAATTACTTGTGTGAGTGCTTAGTAACTATATAATGTGCTTATAATTTGATGTATTCCTCTGTGATTGCATTTTTTAATGGCGATATTCTCCCTTTCTGGCCATTATTTTTGTTCTTTGTAAGTATATGCTCAAGGGCCTGGCTGCCGTCTTCATTATGACATCAAGAAATCAACTAAGAGAATTACGCTAGAAGCACCGGGAAATATGAATGCATATTTAAAGTGAAGCAAAGGAGAGGCGCCACAGCCCCCGAGGTGTCGTTAGCCAGGATCCCTCACGTACACACGTGCAGAGATGCCGTGAGATTCTGTGGGCTTTCTGCTCCTCTCAGCTGCCTCGCATATACCACAAATTACACTTCATGAAATTTTCACGAGACCATTTACATAAGCATAACGACGGTGAGATATCATATGCACATCTAAGTGGCTAGTTCATTACACGCACTCGCATTACGGGATTACAGGGTATACGAAATGGCCGGGCACACTTACCCAAATAGGTGCTATTTGTCAGAACCCAAAAGATTTTTAATGGATCGACCATAACTACGCAGTTTCAGTTTGCAGCAGCAATTTCAGCGGCTGTGCGTGAACAAGCTGCTGAAAGTCGCAAAGCGCTGAGCAATTAATTTGCCTCGATGTTCTGCCAGGACCAAGAATCCGCGACACCTAGCCGCAATATCCTTCTGCCGCCGAGTCGCTGTGATTAAAGTGATAAGTTTGGCGGACTCTCCAGTTGCTCCCGCTCCTGCTGTCTACCTTCCGGCTTTGTTGATTTGCACTATTTTTAATGAGTTGCTGCTGCGGTGGTCGTTGCTGTCGGTTTTGCCTTTGAGGTACTTTTGCAATTTGCACGCTGCACATTTATGGCGTTTACATAAATCAAAACGCTGCGCGCTTTTCATAGTAGTTGTTGGCATTAATATTTCTTCGTACAACTCGAGCTATAACTTTGCACTAGAGCCACAAAAAATAGATATATATATATATTACACCACTGAAGGTTCTTTTCACGGCCTTGAACGCATAATTAGGTAAATACACTTTCGGTTTCTCTTTGAGTTTGTCTGTTTTTCGCCGGAGTTTTGGTAATTAAAATATTCACAATTATGTCCTTGTGCCAGTTTGTGGCAGGGTAATTAAAATTTCCCCTTTATTTATGTCAGCAACAATGTCGCCCAAAATACACACGCACACACACCCGCTCACCATTATCCCCAGCTATTAAAAACTTATGACAATGTCGAAAACTCTAAGCAAGCATTTCTCGCAATTTTCGGTCGGTTTAGTGGCCACTTAATTGGGTTTTGTTCGCACAAAGTTCAGTTGTTCCAAAAATATGGAAACCCAACTTTTTAATGATTGACAGGCTAGGTGGAGTTTACTATTAATAGAGTTATCTAAACAAAGTTTATGGTTTTGATAGCATTATCTTGTGTGTCAGAAGCGTTTCGCGATTCTGAGTGACTGGCAGGTTTGGATAATACTTCGGGATTTTGTAATATCTACAGCAGTAAAATCAATTAAACAGGAATTTAATTAAAGGAATTGGAATATTATTAAATATTAAAGGGGGTCTTACTACTCCAAGAGTTTACTCTCGTACCATTTGCTTCCGCAACACTGTTTATGTTCCTCTGATTAACTGCTGCAGTTGAAGGGATTTGTTATTTAGTTGGCTAAGCAATTGCCAAGGCCCTGCTCCAGTTTTGAGTGAGCTCCGGGCAAGGTAGCGCCGAAATCTTAGCAATTAGATGCTAAACTCGCCTTGGAAATTCTCAAACGCTGCTCAAACAGTTGGCCGTCGAGTTGGCCATTAGCTTACTTGGGCCATGATTCTAGTCCCTGGGCCCAGGCCAAACAAAAGGCCGTCCAAGGCGGGCCAATTAACGCGGCTAAAACCGAGCAAAGTCCGCCGGGGGAGGTTTGGCAGTCCTGGCCACAGCCTTGACCTTTATCCTGGGGCGTGGACAAGCTCCTAAATATTTAATTGTTTATGCTATAAGGGGTAATGGCTAAGCCTCGACTCTGCCCTCTCTTCTCTCCGAGTCCTCCCCCCAAACGTTCTTTAACAATTTGGCCCACTTGGGAAGAGACTTTTAATGGACAGCTGGCCGAGGGAGGAGCGAGCTCGAAACGATTAAAGCCGAGGCAAAGTAATTAGTGACTCAATTGCTTCGCTCTGGCGCTGAGTGCCGCATACAAATGGCCTGCTCCGGACTTTGATGGGTTATTGGTGGTTTTGTCATAAACCCGTAAGCCGACAACGCAAGCTGGCCAAATCAATTGGGAGCCAACTGGCGTGCTTAAATATGAATAAAAATGGGAAGTCACTGGGGAAAATGTTGTGAATTTATAAATTTGTAAATTATCGGAATATAAAACAAGCGTATATGTATGTCTAGAAATACATAGTCTAGGTGGTGAGATTCCGTTTTGGTAATCTCCTATAAGAGCGTAGCTCTTATCAATCATATTATAACCCATCATATTACTATAAGTATGTATCATTATTAAATATTAATTAATGACATTTTAATAAGAATTTACCTAAAAAACTTTTCTTTAAGACTTAAAATTTTCTTAATTTATAGTTTTACCCAAGTTCTGCATTTTCTAAATTATTTCTTACCATATTAAAATGTCTTATTTAAATACTATGTCCCAAAAATAGATTTATATATTGCATTAAATTTTTTTTTTTTTTTTT